>JAVTVY010015762.1:0-60273 GCA_036873755.1 Hanleya hanleyi | reverse complement strand
GAATATTACTATCCAGATAGGGATAGTTTACGATGTCGAAATTGTAATCATCTCTTTTGCCATAAAGTCGACGAGAGAGAATGCCCGCTCCATTTTTGTAGAGATAGAGATCTAAATAAGATGTGCCTGTAGGGCTATCTGTAGTTTCCTTCAAATCCAGTGAAGGTGGATATATATCCTTCATTGCTTCATTTATATAGCGATTATCCACAGCGAGAAGATCGTCTATATAGCGTTTGGTGAATGAGAAGGAACGGGCTTTGAATGGATCGGTTTTTGAAAGCCCCTGCATATAGTCATATTCATAAGAGAACAGATACAAGTCAGCCAACAGGGGTGCACAATTAGTACCCATTGGAATACCTATATGCTGCTGATATATTGTGTTGCCAAATTTCACATAGATATTTTAAATGAGAAATTCAAGCAACTCTATAAAAAAAGAAACATCCCATGAATGATAGCTCTTGTATGTAGTCGAGCTAAAGAATGCTTTATGGCTTCCGACATTAATATATCTACGATCAGTTTTCTTGAACACAGATACTATTAATGAACTTATACGGTTAATAAGGTCCTGATGAGGGATTGTAGTATAGAGAGTCGAGAAATCCCATGTGGATACATGTCTGTACGGTATGGGGCCTTTAGCATCAAGTTCTTCCGTGAGACATTTTGAGTTTTTCAATATCCACATACATTCAACGCCAGAGTTCTTAGAAATAGTGGCGCAATACCTTCCCCAAAATGCTTTTACCTCCTGAAGGGCCCTCGTTAATAGGGTTGAAAGAAGCTTGGTGGTGCAGCTTCTAGAACCAGCTATGAATCTAGCTTTGTATGGTGATTTATGCATTTTGGGAGTCCAGTATATCTTTGGTATGTCGTTAAGATTGGTTGGAAGACAAATACCTCTTTCCCTGAGAAACTTTTTGTGATTGTTGAATAAATCTTCCAGAGTAAATGCAGTTTGGGAGTAAGTAGACGTGTTTGATGAAGATATGTCTACACTCAATTCTTTAACCAGCACCTGGTAATAGTAATATTTACATATGAATATTATATTATTCGGAGCTTTGTCTGCTGGTACTATGACGAATTTACTCTGGAGATTTGCTAGAACTTCTTGCGAATTGAGGTTTCGCAGTACTTGTTTTGCTTGGGGAAGAGTATTTCTGTCAATATGGCGGATTGTTTCAAGGACCTTGTTCTTGGTGAGGTCCAGCCAATCAGCGAGTACTGTAGGTTCAACTTTTTCTCGCTTAGACCAATCAATAACGTACTGTTCTAATGCAGAGAGGACTATCTTCTGGTCGGCCTTCAGATTTATTCTTCTCGGCTCTCTATATTTAGGTCCTCTCATCAGGAGTAATTTAAGATCCTTATCACTCACCACATCAAGGTCACCAGTCACAATATGTTTGCATGGTGTATAGATAAAGTTCGACAATTCACAATCACAACTATAGCCTCCTGACGTGTATAAGTTCCAGTCAAATTCCTTGACAGCATTGGAGTAATTGACTCTACCCCACGACACCTCATGTCATCTGTGACGTCATTAGTACGAGTAGTAGCGAAAGCGGGAGTTTCGGAGGTGCAATGAAGTTCGTTTGAAGTAGATGACGGCATTTTCCATCCCGTGTTACCCGTGAGTGTGAGTGTATGCGTGCGCGTGTGTGTGTGAGTGAGTGAGTGAGTGAGTGAGTGAGTGAGTGAGTGAGTGAGTGAGTGAGGCGTGCACAACGCCCATGAGGCGTCCCCAACGCCCGTCAACGCATGGACGCACTAACCACGGTGAGTGAGTGGGTGAGTGAGTGGGATCCGACTGGACTAATGTATCGTCTGTTTTCATCATTTTGCGCATGCGCAGTCTGGCCGTAGTATAGAAAGCAGGCACTTTGGGGATTCTTGGAGGTTTGTTGAGTGATTGAGGGACCATCCCTGGTCAAATGGACCGTCTTGGGTATCAGTGTGAAGATCTCGTGGGTCAGACTGGCTTGTTTTCATTGGAAGATGCGCCAATCTGCGCATGCGCAGTTGGGGTGTAAAAAGTAAAGTGGTCATTTTGGGAGGTGCGTGGGGGTCTGTTGAGTGATGAGGGACCATTCTTGGTCCGAATGCCTCGTGTGAGGTGTCAAAGTGAAGCCTTCGTGGTGTAGACCATGACTTGAGGGGTGTCCCTGTCATCTGTGACGTCATTCTTGACGTCATCAGTATGAGTAGTAGTCAAAGTGAGAATTTTGGGGGTGTGAAGTAAGGTGTTTGGGCTAGAGAGGAATCCATGTTTGGTCCAAATGGCCCGGTTGGGGCGTCCTAGTAAAGCTTTCGTGGGGTAGAGTCAGACTGGCATGTTTTTTATTGAAAGTCGCGCCAATCTGAACATGCGCAGTTGTGGTGTAGTAAGTAAAGTGGTCATTCTGGAGGTGCGCGGGAATGTGTTTGGGCGATTGAGGGACCATTCTTGGTCCGAATGCGTCGTGTGAGGAGTCAAAGCAAAGCTTTCATGGTGTGGACCACGACTTGAGGGATATGCGGGTCATCTGTGACGTCATTGCTGACGTCCTCAGTAGGAGTTGTAGCCAAAGTGGATATTTTTGGGGTGTGAAGGACAGTGTTTGGGGTAGAAATGGACCATCCGTGGTCTGAATGCATCGTGTGAGGTGTCATCTTGTAGCAACACCCATCAACGACAAGCCCAATGCTTCAATGCCCTGGTGAATTAGCCCTGAAGCCCTGCGCGCCTATACGTAGCTCTACGGGTGTAGTCCGTTTTAAGTAGTATTCTGATTGGTTAGTCCAAAAGTAGAGCAACAACAACAACAACATCAAAGATTACAGGTCACGCTAAGGGAACCGCTATGGGTGTGTTTACAATTCACTTATGCTATTGTCCGTGTATTCAGAAGTTCATTGTTCTGATCTCAGAATGATGAGGGACACGAGTTAATCCCTATATGTACAGACACCACCACACACCACTATTACCACCATCACACATCAGTTCTACCACCACCACACACTACCACACACCACCACCACCACGCCCGTCAACGCCCGGTGGTGGTGGTAGCTCCCATGTGGCAGAGCTCTTGGATCGGAGCTCTTGGCTTGTGGAGCTCAGAGCTCGGAAGTGACGTCATCGCACGCATGTGTGCGTACCTGTGGTGCACCCTGTACCCTATAGATATTAGGTTATAGGGTACACCAGGGTGCGGGTGCGGTGCGGTGTGTGGTGGTGTCTGTACATATAGGGATTAACTCGTGTCCCTCATCATTCTGAGATCAGAACAATGAACTTCTGAATACACGGACAATAGCATAAGTGAATTGTAAACACACCCATAGTGGTTCCGTTAGCGTGGATGTGCTGTGATGGAGGGGATAATAAAAGGATTCACCTGTAATCGTTGATGTTGTTGTTGTTGTTCTTGTTGCTCTACTTTTGGACTAACCAATCAGAATAGTACTTATCACGGACTACACCTGTAGAGCTATGTATAGGCGTGCAGGGCTTCAGGGCTAATTCACCAGGGCGTTGATGCATGGAGCTTGTCGTTGGTGGGTGTTGCTACAAGATGACACCTCACACGACGCATTCGGACCACGGATTTCTACCCCAAACACTTCCTTCACGCCCCCAAAATATCCACTTTGGCTACAAATCCTACTGAGGACGTCAGCAATGACGTCACAGATGACTCGCATATCCCTCAAGTCGTGGTCCACACCATGAAAGTCGTTGCTTTGACACCGCAAACGACGCATTCGGATCAAGAATGGTCCCTCAATCGCTCAAACACATCCCCACGCACCTCCAGAATGACCACTTTGCTTACTACACCACAACTGCGCATGTTCAGATTGGCGCGACTTTCAATAAAAAAACATGGCAGTCTGACTCTACCCCACGAAAGCTTCACTAGGACACCCCAACCGGGCCATTTGGACCAAACATGGTCCCTCTCTACCCCAAACACCTTACTTCACACCCCCAAAATTCCCACTTTGGCTACTACTCCTACTGATCAAGAATGGCGTCAAAGATGATAGGGAGACCCCTCAAGTCATGGTCTACACCACGAAAGCTTCACTTTGACACCTCAAACGAGGCATTCGGACCAAGAATGGTCCCTCATCCCAAAATGACCACTTTACTTACTACACCCCAACTGCGCATGCGCAGATTGGCGCGACTTCCAATGAAAACAAGCCAGTCTGACCCACGAGAGCTTCACACTGATACCCCCACACGGTCCGCTTGACCAGGGATGGCCCCTCAATCACTCAACAAACCTCCACGAATCCCCAAAATGCCTGCTTTCTATACTACGGCCAGACTGCGCATGCGCAAAATGATGAAAACGGACAATACATTAGTCCATTCGGATCCAACTCACTCACTCACTCACTCACTCAATCACCGTCGTTAGTGCATCCATGCGTTAAGACGGGAGTTGAGGACGCCTCAAGGGCGTTGTGCACGCCTCATTCACTCACTCACTCACTCACTCACTCACACTCACTCACTCACTCACTCACTCACACACACGCGCGCATACACTCACACTCACAGGTAACTGGATGGAAGAAAGGTCGTCATCTACTCCAAACGCACTCCATTGCACCGCCGAAATGCCTGCTTTTGCTACTGCTCGTACTGATGACGTCACCGATGACGTCACAGATGACATGGAAAACCCCCAAGTCGTGGTCTACACTCCGAGAGCTACAACATGACACCCCACGCGACACATTCGGACCAAGAATGGTCCATCTTTACCCCAAACACACCCCCACGCACCCTCAAAATTCCCGCTTTCGCTACTACTCGTACTGATGACGTCACCGATGAGATGGATATCCCTCAAATCGGGGTCTACACCCGGAGAACTACAAGATGACACCCCACCGGACGCATTCGTACCAAGGATGGTCAATTTCTACATATTAGGGCAGGAAAATGTGTGATTCAATGGACATTGGCCGCCATTTTGGATTTTGTCGGCCAATTACAAATCATTCAAAAATTAACTAATTATTCATACCCTACGTAAGACTAGAAAAAATCCTAGTTTGTGGATAGAAAATTGATTTTTGAGCAAGAAGTTGTGAGCTTCTATGGGTATTGGCGGCCATTTTGGATTTTGGCCGCCATATTGGATTCGAGGCCAAATCCAGGGTGGTCCCTCAGCTAAATTGAAAGAGCATAAGTCAATGATGAAGGAACCACTGAAAAAACTTTGACAGCAAAAAATGTTAGTTTTTTCTTGGCTGGGACCTGTCTAGATGGATTAAATACGTAATCCTGAGCGAGTCTTGAGTGTTCAACCTGCAATATACCGATTCAGCAATTATACGACTTCATCCACCTTAATTGGACGATTTTGCCCCGGACGGTTCAAACCGAAATTAAATATTTCGCTCATAACTTATATACTTACAAATGCTCTTTCCTTTGATGATAAACTTCTGTACACGGTTTAGCAGGTCACTTCTTACCAACTGTAATATATAATATAGGTTCATTTAAGAAAATTTTGTACTACAAACAATGGAAAGTTTTTAATTCGAGCCTACCTTTGCAACAAACTAAGAATTTATTTAGCGTACCGTTGATGTGCGTCACTTCTGTTCTGTGATCGTTTGAAATTACGATAATGTAACTGCATTATCAGCGGAACTATCCGGCAGCTATTTATATATTATTATTCCTGCTGGATCTTTCTTTATGACGGATGGGGGTTGGGGGTTGCTCAGCGGCGAATACATTACGGTATTTAATGTTGTAGTTGATATGTGTACTTCTAATGTGAGTTAGCAAAATAATGATTTATAATCCAAATTGTAAAAAATAGTATTTGTGGCCCCCAGGATACGTCCGTAATCATGACCCCCAGGATACGTCCGTAATCATGACCCCCAGGATACGTCCGTAATCATGACCCCCAGGATACGTCCGTAATCATGACCCCCAGGATACGTCCGTAATCATGACAATTAACTGTACAACCTATTCAAAGGTAGCCATGTTAGTCTGACCTGGGCAAAACGGAGTGTACAGTATTTTACCTCTCTCACGCCCCTACGAATGTTTACTTCCATTTCTAACAGACTGGAATTTTTCAAACCACATATAAACAAAAGAGCTATTGGCAAAGATGACAATTGGTGACATACCTATTTGTTTTTTCGAAAGAAGAGATGGTTTGCCGCAAAACGTGATGACGTGGACAGCAAATAACTCATTCGTCGCTCATTGGAATCGTCCGGATTTGGAGAGGTCTGTCTATTTTCTAGAATTGCCAACAGTAGATATATTTTGGCTGAATTATATATCAACACAATGACACGGTGAATTGCTTTTCAATACAAACCCAAACCGAAATGTCGTATGTATGCAAAATAATTCGTCATCCCAGACGATCTACTTTTCTTCCCAATAGATACATGTTAAACTGGCATGCCTGTCTCAAACGGAGCTATCAAATACAAATTACATCGCATCGCCACAGAAATACAGCACAAACTGGCATCTCAACTTATCGAACTCAGTTACGCTGATAATTCAAGACGGGGTCCATTCCCAATAATCATCTGCGAAATACGTTTGCAAATGCGACACAAAAAAATATGTGCAGTATGTGGTCTGGAGAAGGTGACCGGAAGTCTTCCGTTCATGGACTAATGAATGGTTGTGTTTCAAACAAACTGTTGAAAAGCTGGAGGAAACGCCTGGTATCATATAGCCTACTCGGTAATTAATATATAATATATGGATTGCAAACCCCACGAATATATTCAAAGCATCGTAATAATTAATAATTCTCGCTCCCGGTTCATCAACTGTTGAGAATTAGAGGTGTATCATATTTCGCAAATACACAACTATCCCTAACAAGCGAAACCCATGTATGTAGGTGTTGGCTTCAAACAAGTTAACCCTACCTGGCCTGGGGAGGGGGGGGGGCGGGGGGAGGGGGGGGGCGGGGGGCGGGGGACGACCCCCCCTACCAAACTTTCTGCGCTACCTCCGGAACGACAAAAACTGGAGAGCTGAAACTCCGTGACTTTATAGTTTATCATATTGGGGTCATTGTGAAAATTCAAGATGGCGGCCACGTGGGGTCACAGAAAAGTGATGTTTTTGTCATATTTCTTCAAAATTTCTGCTTTTCCGCAATGAAAAGCGGGCAAAAACTATTTTATTTCACATCACATTAATATTTGCCAATTTATCATGTAGTTTTTGCTGAGAAATTGCATAAATAAAAAATTCGGAAAATCTGACTGAAAAATCGACCAAAAAATGCCGTTTTTGAAAATGACGTCACTGTGACGTCATCAAGGCGGCCATCTTGGATTTTTTTACATTTTCTGGTAGCGCTTGACCCAAGGGTATAGTGTGGTAAGCTTCAGCTGCCTAGCTCAAGGGGTAAGAAAAATAATAAGGCGGGGGTGGAGGGCATCGCCCCCCCCCCCCCAGGCCACAACAGTTCCCAAAAAACCCAGCCCAGATAGGGTTAATACAACAAAAACGTATCTGTGCCAAAGATAAGATTCTTCTCACTGTTTTCCGCCCTCATTGCGGCGAAATATCAAAACGCCAATGGTACGGGCTGGGAGGGTGGTATTTCTTTTATCCATACAGTCTCGCTCCATAGTGTTGAAGTATTGTAATTTGTATCTAATTCCGCTTAACCCGGGGCTAGGGCCGTATAAATACTATGTGAAATGCATCACCGTAGTGTTTACTCTGTAAAAACTGTTGTGTACAGAATTGCACATCTACATAAAATGTGTATCAGAGGTGCAGAATCTGTGTACTTTTTCTACACAAATTTTGTATCACAGCTACGCAGTGATCATGATTGTAGATGTTAATTTTTGTTACAGTTTGTACCTAATTGTTTTTAGAGAGTATATGAAGAGTCGCAATGAAAGCGTGACCGATACACTCATCTGACAGATTAGTATGTTCATTAGAACATTGTATTTCAATCTTTAGGATCACACCAATACATAACTTTGTTGATACAACACGGCAATATCACTCTACGGACAGTGAATTCTGATACGGATTTAATGAACAAAATATCAGCTGATCTTGTCGGCATCACTAAAAACTGCTGACCGCTTTTATCTTTCAAGTAACTCCAATTTTATCTTTCGGTTATGCTAATTTAGGTGCTAATATTATTAATGAAACAGGTCTTTGGATTATGGACCTTTGGTAACTATTGATGACGACGGCTTCACAATGAATGACGGATCTGACACATTTATTTTTGATAACATGCCCCTCGTCAGTGTTTCGGCAGGAAGAGAAAAACGCAAAATCATGCGTTATATTTTGAAATTATGTATATATATGCATAGTTAAAGGTTCTACCTCATTATTGCTCACAATGCAACCTGGTAGCACAAAACCTGGTAGCACAAAACCTGATAGTACAAATCTATTCATTGTACTCAGATATATACTTATACATAGATACATCATTCTCCAGATGAAGACTTTACAACGAATATTATGGATTAAGAATACTGATCAGCGATACGGATTTGATATTATTGAAACCTCATGATGTCTTGCCGGCATCATTGAAAACTGTTGACCGCTTTTCTCTTGCAGGAAACTAGCCTACGTTTATGTATACTATGATTGTCTTTTTGAATTTGGTGTTAATACTGTTATATGGAATATGGAATAGATCTTTGGATTATGGACGCGGATATTCTTTAATGGACGACGATTGAATTATGAATGACGGACCAGACGCTTGTAATTATAGTTATGCTATTTTGTACTTGGCCTCTTGTGGGCGTTTTCGTACAATAAATTGAATTGAATTGAATAGATAGATGCGCGCACAGCTGGAAATTTTGACGAATAATATGTGGCAAAATGTTTATCACGCTGTAGCTGTTGAATTCAACTACTCGCGCAACAAAACTAACTCACCAAGCCAAGATGGCATATAAGTGGCCAAGATGGCAGAGCCAAACCTTTTTGGCTCTGTTGGTAAGTTAACTGAATGTTCAAATGTCATCCAGCAAGGATAACCTAATACATCTGCGAGTTTTCGTTCAGATTTGACTGTAATCAGAAACAGTTTGAAAATGGCGGAAATTTTTCCTTGTGAGTTTTTGGCGATATTCACCCACACACGGATAATTTCTACTGTAAGTAATCTCTGAACATGGCCGATAAATGAGTTCTTTATTCCAACAATGTCAAAGTCTATGTGAAAAACTGAATTATTTTGAGAAATTTGTCAGTGATATGACATATGACATTATATGAAATGAAATATGACAGAAATATGACATTATTGGTGTTACGGAATCCTAGTTACATAAGGGAATATTGAATTCGGAAGTAACTAACAAAGATGTTTATTCCTGAGACAGAATAGATTAGTGTGATACGGCATCGGGAAAAGACACCGGACGGGCAGCAATTTATTGCCGTGACCAAGCAGTTTATTTCAAGACGAAGACATGACGATAGGAAAAAAACCCCGACTGAGGGATTATATTGGTGAAAATCAAACTTTCTTCTTACCAAGCCCCATACAGCCAACGGAGACTGAAATGGTCGTTTTAATTACAAAAAACAAAACGATTATATATATGCGTACACCATTGTCTCTGTACCCGTGGTCAAGGATAATCAACGAACAATGTGAATGACTGCGTTGACATTTTGTACGACTATCTTTACCAAGTCATCGAGGAATATTTGTGTTCAAAAGATCATGTTGGAAAATTAACATTTTCTGTGCACTTTGGATCATACAGCTCTACATGGTACGATGAAGACTTAATTTGCATGGTAAAGCACGTAAGAAAGCAAAACCCTCAAAGCAGCACAATAAAATCTGAACTCCAAAAAATGTCTAAGCGTTCATGGCCGCCTGAATAATTTTTTTCAAATGACCAATGGTCTGGAAGTGATATATGCCTTACATTTGCTTAACTATATCATATATCAAAATGTACCTTGGATCATACACCATGCAATTATCATATATGTTTCTATATTTAATATCAATATAATAAAATATTAACAAAAACTGGGTTGTCAGCAAAAAGCAATTTAACATCATCACTCACATCTGAAAGAACTAATAAGCATGATGTAAGTCCCTATTTACAATGTACACTATTTCAAAGTTCGAAATTTAAAGGCTAACTGGTGCTAAAAATCTGAACACGTGGACGGTTCTGGGGTCGCCATATTGGATGTTTGCATCTTGGAAGATGGCAGACAATGAAAAATTCCACATATTACATGACGCTAGATGCAGATCAAAGATATGGGCATATTTCACGAAGGGCCATACTTGCAGTAAAACATCATAATGTACCGATCGCATCAGTTAATATAAGATACACTGCGTTGGAAAGTCAAATTTGTATCTGTCAAAACAGTAAATTTTGACGGAAGGTACCTTCAGATATCATTGCGCTGTTGACGAGCCGCATGAAGACATCGGGCAAAGTCGATTGATAACGATTTTTACCATTTTTCGAACTTTATTCCCATCGTAGGATCGTAGCTCACAGAAGTGGCACAATTTGTTTCTATTATGAGCGAGATGTGCTTGTCAATTTTCTGATAAAACTGTGATATTGAACGTTTACAGGTAAGTATTATAAAGAAATACGCCCCGGGGAAGTTAAAGTAAGAAATAAAAATGCATCGCTGGAAAAGAGATCGCATATCCACTGTAACAGTGAGACTCTGGACCGGTGACACCACCGCGCGCCTTTCAACGTGATGTTACATTCGTGACAAGTTGTACATTAGTGTTTAACCAATTAGCACCCTTCCTATATAGCAAAATAGTCCGGTCAAGATGGACCGCCTTCAAATTTTGATAATGACAATCAACATGGTGAATGTGTTAACATGTGAGTGATATTGTCAAATGAACAATGACTAATTGTTTTTGTAAGTAATTTTTATATTGATATTAAATATAAAAACCAATATAATTTCCACAAGTATGATACAAGGACTGTTTTGATGTATGATATAGGCACCCAAATATAGTGTACATATCACCGGTCATTTTGGTCAAATTGGCTACCATTTGCATTCATCATTCCCGTGAAGAACTTCAACATTGCAAGTACACCGGATACATTTTCACAATTGAAAACGAGGTTCACGGTGACAGCAAACTGCTCTGGGCATTTGCTAAACCAAGTGCACGAACTCTACCGGTACCATCCCGAACAGTGTGAACTTTGGTGATCGCGTGGTGGAAACACCCGAAAACACTTTTATATGACTTACGCTGCTTCAAAAACGATATATTTTGTTGCTATTTTTCGAGTCGTTCAATGACAATATTCGATTTCATTTACTCACGTTTCCAATTTTGATATTCAACTGCCGATTCACTCTTTTTTTCATTAATTCCAGAGCATATAATTCAGCAAGTTTTACCAACAGATCGCTGTTCTGGCTAACATTATATTTATGAATTTATTATGTTTCGTACCGTACTTAAGGAGGAATGGGGCACACTTTCTGGTTGTTGTTGTAAAATGGATCTTGAAAAAATAAGAAACAGTGGCCTGGCAAAATTAACTCTTCATTCAGAGAACGAAAAGGAAGAGTGAATTATTGAATATATGAGGGGAAATCTGTGATTACAATTTTACTGCGTTTTTAACGAACATTGAGCTGGAAGATTGCAGTTGTTGTTACAGCTGTAATAAAATCAGACTCACATACTGTAGTACCGTGAAACGATGTCGTCGTTGTTGTTAAGCGTTGGCCGATATCCTGATACACTATTATTGATAAGTTAACCATAAAGGAACTGTGAACTGCATTATGTCATAATGTGTATCAAGTGTATCTTGATGCTGCAGATTATTAAAATGTTTCCACATTCCAGAACGATAAATTTTTCCCTGCAAACACTGGATATAATCTTTGTGCCTTCGCTGGTATACTTCTAAGGCACGCTGCATATGGTCTGCAACGGCGGATACATAATTTTTCAACTTTTTCAAACTTTGGTACCCAGATACTCAGATTCAAACTTGACAGAATAATCGGTAAGTGCGTCTGGTCGAAGGGCATACGTCCGTCCGTCAACAGTTTATTGTCTGGTCCATATATCGGATTATATTTCATGGACATCCCCGAAACTTGCATGGATGGTGCTTAGTGCCTTGCTGATGGGCACTATCGACTTTTTTGACGTGTTTCGATGATTTCCCACAGAGTTATGGACCTTTATCGCTCATCCGGCAACAGTTTCTTGTTTGGTCCATATCTCGGCTACTAGTTAATGGACAACTTCGAAACTTGCGTGAATGATGCTTAGTACGTCGAAGATTTCTCACGAAGTTATTGCCCTTTATCTCGCCAGTCAATAAATTCTTGTCCGGGCCATATCTCTGCTTGCAAACTGAGTACTGAGTACTGGAAACTAAGATGCTGAGTACCTTGCAGATGTGCACCGTCTATTTTCTTACACATTTCGGTGATTTTCCACGGAGTTATAGCTCTTCATCCCGACAGTCAATATTCTCTTCTCGGGAACCTATCTTCGGTAATACTCTTTGATGGGCAGATTCGAAACTGACTTTGGTGATGCTTAATATCTTGCTGTTTACTATGCCCTGTCCTGTCCTGTCCTGTTCTGTCCTGCCCTGTCCTGTCCATACCTTGGTTACCTTCAAGAATTTCATGCAAGATGCTTATTACCTGGCAGATGCGCTATGTCATGGGTTTTTTGCTCTCTCTATGATTTTTATCTTTTATTTTTATGTTATGGCTTTTATCCAGTCCAACAATAATTTAATATCCTGGTTACTTTTTGATGGACAACTTCTTCAGCCACGATCAAATCGCGCACACTTTTGTTAACCACAGGAATTCTTTTTATCTATTCGCACTTTAGGTTAAATTATTTCTGCTCTTTACTGTATTTGCTGATTCCACAATTAGGTCTGGAGCACCAAATATGGGGAAAATTATAAAATTATTTTTCCTAAAACTATTTTGTAAATGGGTGGTATAGACAGTGAAAAGACCCTCAATAATACATATATGAATTTCAATTGCAATTCGGTTGTGACATACCCCATTTTTCAACAACAACGGTCCAATTGAGCATCGAGATAAAATAACTTTTATAGAACTCTTAGAACAATAAAAATACAGTATTTCTAGAATCTGATTTATCCAGGCACATTTCCGGAATTTAAAGCATTATATTCCGACAAGTTTCCGGAGACCTGGAAACTTTTCCGAAACCTGTAAATGGTTTCCGGAATTTCGGTGACCGCGGAAACTTGATGAAAATCAGGTGTTACAGTTTCCAACTAGTTTCCGGAACGTTTCCTAAATTCCGGATACCAGTATATTTCAACCAGTGTGAACTAGTTTCCCTCATTTTGGCCGGAGCATCGCAGAGCGGCAAAGACTCCCATTTCACGGCAGGAAAGTGAAAATGGCAATATCACCGTCAGTGTGGTCAGGAAAATCGGCAAATTGTTGAATTTATAATAATAAATTTCATCGTAATTTTATATAATAATTTCATCGTAATTCCGATGAAATTTCCATATATTTGGTTACTGAAAACAAATTCTTATAATTATTTGAGTTTGATCATCCATACGTCAAATTAAGATTGATAACTCATTAGACTAATTTCATCATCAAGTTACTCGACGGCGGTAATTAGAATTTGACTGAAAATATCTGACCATCTAGAGTTCTGCGTCAGAGCTCATAAGTCAGATAACGGTGCGTATTCTCACACATTCATTGCACAAGAGTCCGGGACTATGGGGTCATATAGTTGAAGTAATTGGTGCAAAAAGTTCAAAACATGGCCGATATGACTGCGGGAAGGCAGTGTTGAGAATTAAGTTTACAAGGACCGTGGTTTAATTGGTATCGAAGCACAGAGGAAAATGCTGAAATCCATACATTAGGCTTATATTTCCGTGTTACATTGAAATCATTGAGCGGTCAGCTTGCCATGTATATATCAGCTTCTAAATGATTGTCTTGGTAACTCTATCAGATAGATCCTGAATCCTTGAACGGGTTATATATGTACAAGTAGGTTGGTTATTTCCTCAAATCTACTGGATCTGCATGTAGGCATCAGTAGGTATGCATTTTCTCTGATTCTCATGCTCTTAATGTGATATACTAATTAGGCCTACATCGATTTTAATCAGGAACAAAACATTAGAATAACATATAGAATTATCGCGATTATTTAACTCATGTGGAAATAACTCCCTGTGAAACTTACGAGAGAATTCAGTCTCAGGCGATATCTCAGATAAAAACCTTCCAATGAAAATCGGCATACTGACGGGCTTCATTCATTCCTTGCTTGTGATTCGTTCCTACCAAAGAAAACTAATAATTAAAATCACGATGATTACTAATTAAGTTATGGTGCCTATGACGCATTTGGATAAAATGATCACGCGTTGTGTTACTTATTCAACCTGATGTAATATGTTAGATTAGAGATATACAAAGCGTCATCTATCTGACCACCTGTGCTCGCTTAGATCGTGTTAACAGCTGAAGTTAAGTAGTCATTATTCGCTAATAAAATTCCCCCTGCGGTCAGTCCACAGCCAGAGTGGGATTATTCCAAGACCCACGTTAAATTATATGTTGTTTCAAGAGGGTGGTGTCAGATTTTCGCACGAAGGATTGGCTTTGTTCTATATCTCTGAATTTTGATATTAAATGCTTAACTGTTCAAAATCCACGGCAAATACTCCAATATGAGTACACACGCATTTACATGCATTTTATGAATTTTTGGAGAATTTTCCAATATAGTGCTTGTATGTAATCCAAAGGACAGTCACGTGACGTCGGGAGTATACCACTGACGTGATCATCAGAGCGACGACATTCAAGTTGTATCCAAATCTCTGATCAGACGCAATGTTCTCAATTTATGACCCGGAGTTTCTCCAACCAAGTTGAATGACCTAAAACAACGCAAAATCTACTGTTATTTTTAATGTTATTTGTTAAAAGGTTAACTTGATTTCGATCAGCATGTGTTAGTAAGTAAGGTGACCTACCCTGCAGTGATGGATGACTGGTGAAGTTTTGAATAGGTCATAGACGTCATGTCTGACAGATCATTTTATATAAGGGTTAATTTTCAGTATGAAGTATTAATTTTTCATCAATTTTATTCACTAGAACAAGAAGTGAAATTTCAATTTTTGCATTAGGTGAAAAAATTGCTATTTAAAAGAGTACAAAAGTTCTTGCCATTTAGCAAGCAACGCAGATTTAAACTGAAGATCAGAGTTACGTATGGTATATAATAAATAGCCTTCCTCATTAGTTCACCAAACGAGAGAATAATATCGATAGCAAAGATTGCACTGGCACTACAACCGTATCTGTAATGTAACAGCCATTGTTAAACATAACCTTGATAACTTTGAGTACAGTCTTAGTATACTCATTCCAAAGTTGACAGCTATAAATATTGCAACAGTATGCTTCAAAACGAGATTTCTTCACGGCGGTCGTACAGGCATGAGATTTTCTAAGTAATACATTGGCACGAACACACAGTTTTCTCCTCTGAGATTCCATATCCGCATTGTCTAAAAGATCACAGGTTACAATATGACCCAGGTAGGTGTAACGGTCGATATATTGCAAAAACGCACCACATAACTTAACTACATTTTGAGTAATCACACTTTGATGATTGAAATTGGACGACATCATACTCCAATTATTACACGTGATAATAGAATATGCAGATTATGTCATACTGGTGCGATAGAGGATGAAATGCACTTCATTCTTCACTGTTCCCATTATTCTGTTCTAAGAGCCGAATTATTTTGTGAGCTCGTTGCTATCTATTCCGATTTTCTACTCTACCTGCAGTCGATCAGTTTAATGTTATAATGAGAAACAATTATACTTCACTTTGTGAAACTATCTGTGCATATATCTGTAAGTTTTTTCAAGCCCGCTCTGAAGCAGTTCAACGGGGTATGTCTTAATTCTGTATTGTTGGTAACTCGTGTACATGAAAAGTCCACAACAATATGATAATAGTAGTATTTTATACTGATCGTAGCACAGTAGAACAATGTTAGGTGCTGTGACAATACGTGTTTTGTAGATATACATAGGATTATACCATTGTTCTCTTCTTTATTGCTTATTTTCTGATGATGTTGCAATATGTATTACTCATGTATTTGCTAGGCCTGTAATAGGTGTATTGCAAATAAATTCAAATTCAAAAAATAACTTAACTACATGAGGCCTAAAGTCTCCATAGCGTCTATGTGCTAAAACCATGCAAAAAAAGGCAACATGATCTCCTTATATATTCATGACGATGGAGCGTGGTTTTATCCGTGGGATTTAAAAAAAAATAGCGTCTGTGTGAATTATTTAAAGGGAATAGTGAACAAAGTTTTGCAATCAGTTGACGTACACTCGGCATACATGTATACAGAGACTTCGGTAGATGGGCATATGAGACATATACATGTATCATCTGCGTGTAACAAATGATTGATGAAACAAGCCAGAGATATTGCACCTAACTCCAGCCTTGGAAAATGACATATCAAGATCATGTAAATAAATAACAAAAAGACAGGGAGATAAAATCCCACCTTGTCGGACACCATTTGTAACCATAAAAAACGCAGTGAGTGTGGGCCCCCAATGAACCGCAAATTGCTGTATTTTACACCATATGAACAAAATGTTAACGAAACACATCGGCAGATTGCGATCCATGAGCTCTTTGAGAAGCGTCCAGTGGTTAATTCTATCAAAAGTCTTACTAGCATCCAAAAACACACAAATACAGGACTTCCGTTGATGCGAAAAAAATTAACAACTTCCTTAAGAACGTAAATACATTGGTCAATAGAATGCCCAAATTTAATATCAAACTGAAAATCAGAGCTATACAATTGTTCTTCACATTTGGTTTTGCAATATAAACAGTTCAACAACTTTTGAGAGAACAGTGGCAACCGCAATAGGTCTGTAGTTGTCAGATTTAATTATATCGCCAGATTTATTTTTAATAATAGGATTAATAATAACAAACGCCATTTCTTTTGGCAGGCATCCATGGAGAGCATAGCGTTCAAACACAGCTACAGATGGATATATAGAGCATCGGGGGCATGTTTCAAATGTTCAGCTGACAGGCCATCGAAACCGGCGATTTATTACACTTCATGCCACGCACGATGGACCAAAGATTGTCACAGATTAATTCTTGAACTGACGCGGGGCGTTTAACACCTCAATCTGTACAGTTTCGGTGGTAACGCTTTACGCTATTTGCAACAGAATTTGTCCTTCCACAGGTTGATTATGCTAGTTTCGACTTCATCATCATCGATACGACAAGGTAAACACATACATTTTGGGTTGAATGTTTCCAATTTTTTTCGGACGAGCTCACTTAGAACGCTTGTTCCATCTTGTCAGCGAGAATGTTATCTTCAATATTTTCTGCAGGCCCGCAAAGCGTATTTAAACGGTTTGCTGGTACGGTACATGTAATCAACAATGGGCCCGCTACGCCATGTTCTCTCCATAGCAGAAAGCTGGTACTTGCATGGGCATGTAAATCCGAGACATAGTCGTTTTAACATGGAATATGGTCCTTGTTAATTTTAACGTTTGTGATTGTCCCGATGGCAGCAGATGACAGTGCATGTACAGCAAAATTATAATATTAATGAAATGTTAATAGAAATGAACAAAGGCCGATGATCGGACGTAATAACATAATAGTACTTCGATAGATCGGATTAACAGATTAAAAGTGCTCAAAAATAAATAAGATACGCGATGGTGAGCGTTCCAATCACCAACAACAAGAACATTAGGAATATCAGACTCTTCAATGATAGCCCTCATCTTACCAAGATAGTCGAGGTATTATACTCTAGGTTTTCCGGACAGTCCGTTTATACAAATAATTACAAGTTTGGAGTGGACAGAATCCATGCGAATTCCAATTAACCTGGTATCATTGTAATCAATAATATTTACTGCAGCACCAAAGGTTTTTTCCAAAGTATGGCAGAACCGCCACGAGGCCGAACTCTGATTAAAACAGTATCATCAATTGCAGATACACCACGATCATAAAAATCGCAGCTAATGGAGTTAAGTAACCCCAGTTCATTTCTGGCAGCCATGTCTCTTGTAACAAACAAATGTCACTGATGTCACAAAGTGCTTTCACATCTGAGATAAAAGTCTTCAATGATCGACAGTTGTTGATGTAATCCGAATTCCATAGTGGGAATTAGAGATTCGTTTTCACAAAATCACGATCATATATGAATATGAGCGTGAAAAACCAGTTGTTCCACAGATTAGTTTAACATAAACTAAGATAAATGTAACTCCGAAGATTGAAGTCATGGTGGTACGTGATATAATACTATATTTCGGCTATAATTTATGCCATCATCAGGATCGTATGAGCAACTGTTGCATACAGAACATATATATATACAGTATGAAACCAACAGTATGAAAAACAATAGAATGACGAAAAGAAAATTATACAAACTGACCATTGAAGGCACAACCACAAAGAGCCTGGACTGATATGTGCTCAGGTGAGTTCACTTGAAGACAATAAGGCCTTTTGAGGCTTTTAATCCGTGATTTAATTCAGGAGATCTAGTTTTTATAGCTGGGGCTTCTTTGAATAACAGATCATAAAAAAACCATCCTTTTATGATCATGGTGTTCATCATCCTCGCTGTACCAACGTGATCTGTAGGTGTCGTTCCGCACTGGGCCGCAATATGAAACAACACTGGCGTCCTCCGACGAACCGTAACCCTCTTGCTGACGCCGCCTGTAGTATTTACGGGCAAGTACTTCTCCGGCCAGTAAATTTTGCCCGAGAGAGTTCTGGAGTGTCGAACACTAACACGTAGCCAAGAAGACGCACACGAGTCGTACTTGATAGGCAACTGTTCACACTCTACGTCAAATCCTGATTTCTGTTTAATATATTTGCGGATGTCGGCAACTCGCGTATCAGGGTCCAGACGGATGACGAAGATCTCAACAGGAGGGTAAGACCGGACCCCACGAAGATCAGATTTATTCTTGGATTTAGATCGTGAAACAGTCGTGAACTTGTCATTCGATTTCGTCAACACACTGGAGTATAAAAGAGTGCCCTTGTCCGTCAAGTCACGAACAAAATGGGATTGGTACGCTCATACTGACAGTTTGTATCACTGACGTCCCTACTCTCCTTGTCCCCCCGGCTGATTCATACCGCATATTTCGCGCCTCTTGGCAATTCGGGGGGCGCTTTATCTGGTTATCCAATCACTATGCCGTAATAGCTCGGAGGTAAACAAATTCCTCATACTAACCAGGATTGGCTAACTATTTCAGGTGATCGAAATTACGTCACACGCACATCCTCAACAGATATTCCTGATATTGAGATTTCGATTCTCACTTAAGTGGGAGGTATATCAGTATTTTTGACAGCGAGACTTCCTCTTACATCATCGCTCCAAGGAACTTTTTCCGTAATATTAGGTCAACATCCAATTCAACATCTGAAACACTCGAACGGTGTAGTTACCTTACCAACATGATCTCCTTATATATTTCTGACGATGAAGCGTGGTTTTATCAGTGGGATTTAAACAAAAATAGCGTCTGTGTGAATTATTTAAAGGGAATAGTGAACAAAGTTTTGCAGCGGATGTCGGCAACTCATCCGACTCATGACGAACCTTACTAAATGTAACGACAATGAAGGAAGTTATCAAAAAATCTATTCACTCTTAACCCTGAAATTAAAATAATTATC
Organism: Hanleya hanleyi; assembly: GCA_036873755.1. NCBI lineage: Eukaryota > Metazoa > Mollusca > Polyplacophora > Lepidopleurida > Hanleyidae > Hanleya > Hanleya hanleyi. The sequence goes on along the minus strand of JAVTVY010015762.1, from coordinate 40,387 downwards.
AGTTGTTTTGCCGTTTATTATTATTTTTGCCGTTCGCGTCACGTGAATGTTTGACAAGGGAGACAACTCATATCGTTTCGTTTCACAGCTGATTGTGAAGAAACAGTTTACTAGTTTTTCGCGTTTTTCCACACAGTTATCACTCAGTAGATCAGGTGGTTCAGTACTGTTATCGAGAGACTAATCTGTGTGGCTTAGCGCCGTCATTTGATGGAAACAGTTTATGGTGACTGCCCGATAGATTTCTCACCTAATGAGAGAAAAGATGGCGGATGCACAGACGAAAAACAAAGCGGACCGAGACTCTTTCGTGAGAGTGATATTCATTGGCCATCGGCGGTTGGCCTGTGCAGAGCGTCCTCTAGCGACCAAGACGCGCGAAATATGCGGTCTGAATCAGCGGGGGAACAAGGACAGTAGGTACGTCAGTGATACAAGCTGTTAGTATGAGCGCATGGAATTGGATGAGCAGAACGAATAAGAACATATCGGTTCATCAATTCCGGTGAAGTATGTAACCGGGGTGATTCATCATTACTCACATTATTGGCAGTGACGTCGAGAGTAGTACTTTGCGATTCTTCGTTTGAGGTAGCAACTGTATTTCAGAACCAGAAGTACCATTAGGTACACTAACTGGAGGGCCACTCGAAGAACTGGTAGAGGGGTTCCCAACACCACCAGTTTTTGCAGCATGTACACTTGTGGGGCCTAACTGGAATTTTGGGTTAATTTATCTAATTTCTTGTGTACAGTTGTCTGCGCATTATCTATAGTGTCGATCTTGTTGGTCACGTCAGACATTTGCTTCTTCAGACGATTTAGTTCTCGGACGAAATCAGTAACATTTGACATTTGCATTTTCAAAGCGTTGATTTCTCGTAAGAGCGTCGTCACGTCAATATGGTTTATGGACACTGGTGGTAATCTGCTGAGCTTTTCGGCAAGGAAACAAGGCACATCTACAGGGTTCAATTCCTGTAACATTTTGGCAATGTCTTGTAATGTATTGACCTTTCTATTTGGTCCATTTCTCTTCCGACATCGCGTAGTCAGCATATGCTGACAGCGTTTGGATAAATCTTTATTCATCATGTAGCAAAGAAGCTCACTAATAATTGGCTCGTAGGGATCAAGTGTATTGGGCTCATTTTCATCCTCTTCTCCCGGATCAGTTAGCTCTTTATGAGAACTAGCAGCGGCGTCAGCCATAATAAACCGTAGGGAGCCTCACTGAAATACTCGACACAATAGATTGACTAGGACGCCAGCAAATAATATGGCAGCTTCGCCATGTAGAATTTATCTGACAAGTTCGACAGTTGTTTTACACAACAATAAGTAAAGAACAGGCGAGAGTCTGTCATACCTTCAATTGATATGCAAGAGATTGGAAAAATTGACGTCTGGCGACTAAAAAGCAACCATATGACATAACAGGAAAGAAACCCGCGGCACTTAACATTCGTACCCGAGAATACGCCTCAACATGGGGCGGTAAATGCAACCTGGTAAATGAAGAAAAACTAACCTGTAATGTTCGACGTCGTACGGCTTAAATTTCTCACCAAAACAATAAACCTACATATATTTGTCGAAAGTCAACCGACCGAGTCCATTCAGATGTGGTACATGAATATTCCGCATAAAGGACACGGAACCGGCTTTTTATAAGTCTTACTTCCCATGTATTCTTTTCGTGCCAAAACGGTTTCTCTTCTCTCGCTGTATGGCTATGTGGAGAAACTGAGGGTTCGCCACTTGCCATTTATGCTGGGCATAGTGCTGGCGATATTGTCTGGGACCCTGTTTGATGACGTGCATTCCGGGAGATTAACATTGGAAGTTACTGGTGTATCTTGACTTCGATTACCCACCGGACATTCCCGGAGATGACCGGACATTCTATTACTGGACATTGCCGAACAGTGCCGGATATTCCTGGAAAATCTCCCGATCCCCTCCCCCCCCCCCGCGTATTTGAAGTCTCGTGACTACTTTCTGTCCGCGGAGACTTCTCCCCGCGACCGCATCACCGCCGGAGTGCATCACCTCTGAGGAATACATTCCCCAAAGGTCATTTTCGGTCACGTAACCGGAAATGCACCCAATAACCTTTGCCAGAACTACAGCGACCTTGATCTCTAGCGGCCAAAGGTCAATGCGAGGTCAAATCACCTTGTATTACTACTGTCAATCTAGTCCGGAGTTGGTAGAGCTGAGTCTGTGGAACCAGTCATATTATGCAAAATCAGTTGATTTATTTTTATGTGTTTGGAAGATAAACCAATAAATACGGTGGCCCATTTATTTATTTATTTATTTATTTGACCATATTTATACAGGGTAGCCTGTTCAGTGAAAAACACTGATCTCCCACAGGGCCCTGTTACATGCTCACAGCCACACCACAGTAATAAACTATAACACTATCACAGAATTATGTAAAAATAACATAAAAATACACCATAAGAATATGAGACAGAACTATATACAGATATTGATACCCCATTGGTCCGATGATCCTTTTAAGGGGCATTTAAAAATTTAAAATATAATCTTTTAAAATGACCAGATGTAGCTTGTGTAACTACTAGAGGCAAGGAATTGTACAACATTGCACCTCTGTAATTCAGAGTACGTTTCCCTGTTTCAAGATGGTTCTGAGTGAGTGATAACAGGCCATTTGCTGCCGATCTTGTATTGTAGTTGTGCAACTCCTTAACTCTAGTATACTTACTATTCAAATACGAAGGACCTTCGCCGTTGACACACTTATGTACAAACTGGCACACATGAAAATCTTGTCTATTAGAGAGTTTGTGCCAGTGAAGCTGTCTCAACATAACATCAATGTGGGCACGTTTGCCCTCATGAAGGATTATCCTAGCTGCAAGGGCCATTGATGTTTTCTTTTGATTTCCTATGTTTTTCTTCTATTTTCGAAGAAACCAACTTAATTTTCTAGGTTTTCTTTGTATTTTCCAAGAAATCAACTGAATTTTCAGCGAATTCATAGCAATATTCTGCGAATTTCCCGTCTTCGACGACGTAAAAACACAGACAAAGTCGAAGAAAAACCTAAGAAATTCTTGAAAAACACCAAATACAATTTCCTCCGCGGATATAATATTTCCTCCGCGGATATAATCATTTCCTCCGCGGATATAATCATTTCCTCCGCGGATATAATATTTCCTCCGCGGATATAATCATTTCCTCCGCGGATATAATATTTCCTCCGCGGATATAATATTTCCTCCGCGGATATAATCATTTCCTCCGAGGATATAATATTTCCTCCGCGGATATAATATTTCCTCCGCGGATATAATCATTTCCTCCGCGGATATAATATTTCCTCCGCGGATATAATATTTCCTCCGCGGATATAATGATTTCCTCCGCGGATATAATATTTTCTCCGCGGATATAATATTTCCTCCGCGGATATAATGATTTCCTCCGCGGATATAATATTTCCTCCGCGGATATAATATTTCCTCCGCGGATATAATATTTCCTCCGCCGATAAATATTTCTTCCGCGGATATAATCATTTCCTCCGCGGATATAATCATTTCCTCCGCGGATATAATATTTCCTCCGCGGATATAATATTTCCTCCGCGGATATAATATTTCCTCCGCGGATATAATCATTTCCTCCGCGGATATAATATTTCCTCCGCGGATATAATATTTCCTCCGCGGATATAATCATTTCCTCCGCGGATATAATATTTCCTCCACGGATATAATATTTTCTCCGCGGATATAATCTTTCCTCCGCGGATATAATATTTCCTCCGCGGATATAAGCATTTCCTCCGCGGATATAATATTTCCTCCGCGGATATAATATTTCCTCCGCGGATATAATCATTTCCTCCGCGGATATAATATTTCCTCCACGGATATAATATTTCCTCCGCGTATATAATCATTTCTTCCGCGGATATAATTAATTTCCTCCGCGGAGGAAATCCACGTGACTTGAGTACTAGAAAGACGGCAAATTCATTAGCATTTTTGAGGCTGAGGAGTGAGGCTGATGTGGAGGTGACGTTACGATGGCGTCACTATGACGTCACATCTGGTGACATCCGGATCAAAAGGTCACATCCGGTCACGTGACAACCGGGTCACTTCCTGTGGCGTCACTATGACGTCACATCCAGTGACATCCGGGTCAAAGGTCACATCCGGTCACGTGGCATCCGGTAACATCCGGGTCACTTCCTGTGACGTCGCTTCCGGTCACCTGGCGGCCCAGCAAGAGTTATCTGCCCCTACCTAAGACCCCAGTGACTTCCATTGTTAATCTCATGCAGGTATGGGAAAGGGGTGGTCATATCTTTTTTCTTGTGGATTTTACTATGGGTTGTGGCACCTTGGTTTCTTCATCTCGAGCTGTAGAACACGATGGGAGGGGTCTCGAAGCCATGCGTTGACTTTTTTTGAAAAGTGCTGATGACGCATGCGCAGTAGACAGGCAGATCGAGGTGGACGTTTTGGCGCCTAGGTGGACCCATAGTGGCACGATTAGGTTGTGTGAGGTATCAGTTTGAAGCATTCGTGGGGGAGCGTCCAACTGGGGGGTGGAAATATCGGCAAAAAGTGTATTTGAATGGACGTTTGGGGGTCGAGGAGGACCAATAGTGGTCCGATTAGGCTGTGGGAGGTGTCATCGTGAAGCTCTTGTGGGGGAGCGTCCGACTGGACTAGTGTGTCGTCCGTTTTCAACATTCGGCGCATGCGCAGACAGGTAATTGTGGGGAAAAGGGCACTGAAAGGGACGTTTTGGGGTCGAGGTGGACCCATAGTGGTGCGAATGGGTCGGGGAGCGTATTAGTTTGAATCTCTCATGAGGTGGCGTCCAAATGGACTTGTGCGGAGTAGAAGTAGCGCAATAGTGCGCCTGTGCAGTAGAAAAAGAGTATGGGAATAGACGTTTTGGGGTCGTGGTGGGCCCATAGTGGGCGTACTGGGTCGGGGAGGGTGTCCATGTGAAGCGCGCCTTCAGGCCGATCAAGTCATGGGTGGGTGTATGTTTTCTCCGAAATGAAACACAGACTTTACCCCTAAAATGACCCCATCAACCAGGTCTAGAGTGGTTAATATGGTTCCCAGCTGCCTGCCGAGATATGCAGATTTGGTTAGCTGAAATTTCGGGTCGAAACTGGACTTTCTAGGATATGATCCAAACTTCGTTTTAAAGTATTATCGGGGTCGCTAATCACGAATCCGCGGTCAGAATTGACATTGACCTTGAAATGGAATATTGAACATATGGGTATGACTTTCGCCTAGGCGGACGACCTTGACCTTTTGATATGTGATGACCCCGTAACTTGTGCGTTGACCTATCTCATCGACCTTGACCTCTTACCTCGGGCTAGAAAATGCGGTAGTACAATCAAAATGTACCATCGCAAATTTTGACCTGGAGTCAAAAGTCAAGGTCGAGGACATAGATCAACGCATAGGTCACGGGGTCATCACATATTAAAAAGTCAAGGTCGTCAGCCTATGTCTTGTGACCTTCGGACAAGGTGAAGTCATACCTAAATGTTCGATACTCGATTTGAAGGTTAAGATCGAAGTCAAGGTCAATTTTGAAATCGGATTCGTGATCAGTGACCCCGAAAATACTTATATACCAGTTTTTAAGCCAATCGGTGAAGGTGTAATTTTGATCTCCATAAACGCCAAGGGATACGCCTCGGCTGAAATTTGGTGTCGAAACTGGAGTTTCGAGGATTTCACCTAAACTTCGTTCTAAAGTATTATCGGGGTCACTAATGACGAATCCGCGGTCAAAATTGACCTCGACCTTAACCGCGAAATCGAGTATCGAACATTTGGATACCTTAGGCCAAGATCGAGGTCAAGGTCAATTCTGACCGCGGATTCGTGATCAGCGACCCCGATGTTACTTCAGAACGAAGTTTGGATCAAATCCTCTGAACTTTAGCTTCGACCCCAAATTTCAGCCCTTGGCGTTTCTGGAGGTCAAAATTACACCTTCACCGATTGACTTGAAAATTGGTATATAAGTATTTTCGGGGTCACTGATCACGAATCCGAGGTTAGATTTGAGGTTAGCATTGACCCCGACCTACTTATGGTGGTTGGATGAATTGAATAAATGTACGAATTGTTTTACAAAAGTAAATGAGGTCAGAGGTCATTTTCCTTTTGATATGTGAAGAGCCTATGGCCTTTCAGTTAACATATGACCTTGAACTTGACCTTGACCTCGAATTTAAAAAAAAAGCATACCTATTATGAATGACTATAATAACTTTCAAAGTTCAGGATCAATGTCAGAGTCATGGTCATTTTTCAAATACAAAGGTCACGAGGTCGTAACATATCAAAAGATCAATGTCATCCGCCTATATCTTCTGACCTTCCGACAAGGTGAAAATCATGCGCGTGGGAAAGCCCGCGGACCCTCCGTTAACCCTCTGTAAAGATGCTTAACCCTCGAGCGAAACTTTTCGGCCCAAGGGTTAGAGAAAGAAAAGATGGCTGGCGGAGGGTTTGGGGTCATAGCGGAGGGTTTGGCGAGCTCCGTATGAAGAGGCGGCAGGGCTCTCTAAACCTGATGAAATGAGGCAAGCGTCCATCGAATGGTAGCGGACGTTTGCGTCCATCCACTATTAGAGGACGCTCGCGTCCATTTCGTTGGACGCGGATCTGACTTAGGGACACAGACTGAGGCTAATGGTGTACAACGACCTTATATGACCACTCACTCACTACTCACCCTCACTAACTCACTGGCCCACTCACTCACTCACTCACCATCGTTAGTGCGTCAATGCGTTAAGACGGGCGGTGGGCACGCCTCAGTGGTGTTGGGCACTCACCCACCATCGTTAGTGCGTCAATGCGTTAACACTGGCGGAGGGCACGCCTCACTCACTCACTCACTCACTCACTCACGCACTCATTCACGCATACACTTTTTACCCAGAAGGCGGAGGTAACTCTACCATGGTAGATCAATCCACATCCCCAGTATGCTTGAGATCATGAGTTCGGAATACACCCAGCGTCCGCGAGTCGCCCCTATAGGTTAGTGTACAAGGGTAGCCTCGTCTCAATGGCGCACCTGAGCGACGCTTCACTTTTTCTACTATAGCTGCTCGCCTATCCTTACCATATAAAGTCCGTCTTTTCCGAACGTGGGGGTTTACGTATTCCGCTTTTTACTTCCAGGGAAAACATGCACCGGCTAACCCAATCTGCATATCTCGGCAGGCAGCTTGGAACCATATTAACCCATCTAGACCTGGCTGATAGGGTCATTTTAGGGGTAAAGTCCGAAAACATGCACCAGAAGACTATTCTGTGAAGTCATATGACGCAGTCAGTATGTCGGCACCTCTTTCCACTTCCCTTATATGTGTTGTAATTATCGGCCTGAAGGCGCGCTTCTCATGGATACCCTCCCCGAACCAGTACACCCACTATGGGCCCACCTCGACCCCAATACGTCTGTTCCCATACTCTCTTTCTACTGCGCACCATTGCGCTACTTTTACTCCACACCAGTCCAGTTGGGCGCTACCTCATGAGAGCTTCAAACTGATACGCCCCACGACCCATTCGCACCACTATGGGTCCACCTCGACCCCAAAACCTCCCTTCCATTGTCCTTTTCCCCAAAATTCCCTGTCTGTGCATGCACAGAATGTTGAAAAGGGAAGACACACTAGTCCAGTCGGAAGCTCCCCCACAAGAGCTTCACGATGACACCACCCACAGCCTACTTGGGCCACTATTGGTCCACCTCGACCAAGAAACGTCCATTCAAATACCCTTTTTGACGATATTTCCACCCCACACCCATCCAGTTGGACGATCCCCATGAATGCTTCAAACTGATAACTCACACAACCCAATCGTACCCCTATGGGTCCACCTAGACCCCAAAACGTCCATCCCGATCTGCCTGCCTACTGCGCATGCGTCATCATCACCTTTCAAATAAAATCAACGCATTGCCTCGAGACCCCTCCCATCGTGTTCTACAGCTCCAGATGACGAAAACAAGGTGTCACAACCCATAGTAAAATCCACAAGAAAAACAATATGACCACCCCTTTCCCACACATGCACACATGCATGAGATTAACATTGAAAGTCATTGGAGGTCTTATGTAGGGGCAGATAACTCTTGCTGGGCAGTCACGCGACCGGAAGTGACGTTACAGAAAGTGACCCGGATGTCACCGGATGCCACGTGACCGGATGTGAACTTTGACCCGGATGTCACCGGATGTGACGTCTTAGTGACGCCATCGTGACATCACAGGAAGTGACCCGGATGCCACGTGACCGGATGTGACCTTTGACCCGGATGTCACCGGATGTGACGTCATAGTGACGCCATCGTGACGTCACCTCCACATCAGCCTGCACATCAGCCTCACTCCTCAGCCTAAAAAATACTAATGAATTTGCCGTCTTTCTAGTGCTCAAGTCACGTGGATTTCCTCCGCGGAGGAAATTAATTATATCCGCGGAGGAAATTAATTATATCCGCGGAGGAAATTAATTATATCCGCGGAGGAAATTGATTATATCCGCGGAGGAAATTAATTATATCCGCGGAGGAAATTAATTATATCCGCGGAATTTTCGAAGAAACCAACTTAATTTTCTATGTTTTCTTTGTATTTTCTAAGAAATCATCTGAATTTTCAGCGAATTCAAAGCAATATTCTGTGAATATTCGGAGTTAGGGACGTAAAGACAGAGACGAAGTCGAAGAAAAACCTTCTCTGTTTTGATGATTTCTTGAAAAATACAAAGAAAACCTAGAAAATTAAGTTGGTTTCTTCTTAAATAGAAGAAAAACATAGGAAATCGAAAGAAAACGACAATGGCCCTAATGGGCCACCGTGAATAAAGCACTAATATGAATATCCTTCATAGCGTTAATTATATAGGGATTATCCAGTTGAATGAGAAGGAACAAGCTTTGGAATGATTATCTTTGACAATGCTTGTATTTAGGAATTAAGGTTTAACGCTAATTCTCTCTCTATCCTATATACAGACAACTATAACTATTATATAGGAGTGTTAATACGAGATTGGAACAGATATGTGGTGCAAATTCGAAAATTGGTACCCATTGATATAGGGTATTGCCAAATTTCACATAGCTATTGTAATGACAATTTCAAGCAATCAAGCAACAAAGATACATCCGAAGAGTGATTCTTCACGTACAGTAGTAGATCTGTAGATAGCTTTATGGCTTCTGACATCAACGTGTCAGTGACCAGTTTTATTGAACACAGATAGTATTATTGAACTAAGGTGTTCAATGAGTTCCTGATGAGAAATAGTGGGAGTCAATAAATCCCAAATAGATACATGTATATAGGGTAGGTGTCCTTCGAGTCACGTGACCGTACTTTGAATTACATACAAGCATTATATTGCGAAATTCTCCGAAAATTCGTAATATGAATGCAATTACTTGTGTATACTAACGCACTGGTGTATGTCGTATTTATTCGAATTATGTGATAAAATCGGAAGCACGTTTTTTCTGATTGAATAAGTTATTGCAAGAAGTTTAAAAGTTATCAGCGAGGAAATTTGAAAATAACATTTTCACAATACGCTTTTCATTCAGACCACAATTATCACGAAATTCTAACAGCCTAAATGAACAGCTTTAGAAAATATATAAAAGTTGTGAGTGTATTTATAGCACCGTAAACTGGGGTGTATTCGGACACCGTGATGAATTCGGACAGAGGCATGGAAAAAGTACAAAATTCCTCACAAACTATGAATGTTTTTTGAAGTGTTCTAGTCTTGAATTTAAAGTGCAGCGCAATTCTTTAGCTGACTAGCTTGCACATACATTTCTAAATATATTTTTTTCAAAATTTCTGTTCTTAGTGCTACACAAAAAGAACCAGTTATGATTTCGTTCAGAGGTATTTTTAATGACATCTTCATGCGCAACATATTGGCCCGAGAAATGATGTTCAGAGATGATATACGATGACTTGGAAATGTCCGTGTGAGCCTTTGATCATACCAGGCATAGGGGAAATTTATGGCCCCTACCAAACTTTCTGTCCTATCTCCGGAAAGACAAACACCTAAGAATTGACACTCCACGACTTTGTAGTTTTTCAAATTGGGGTCATTTTGATCCTCCTGATTAGAGGATCATGGAGGGAATTCAAAATGGCGACCAGGTGGGGTACCACAAATGCGATGTTTTCGAATATTTTCTTCGAAATTCCTGATTTTCTGCCAGGATAGTGGACAAAAGATATTTTATTTCACATCAGATTATTATTTAATAATGCATCACGTAGTTTTTGCTAAGAAAACACAAAGATAAAAAAAAATCGAAAAATCGACCAAAATGGATTTTTGATAACGACGTGACATCATCATGGCGGGCATCTCGGATTTTTCCTACATTTTCTATTAGAGCTAGATAGAAGAGTGAATTTCAGCCCCTGGACGAGTTTTCATTTCTCGGAACAAATCACAAGGAAGTAAAGAATTGACAAGGTATGGATAAAGCCAGTCTATATGCCGATTTTCATTGGAAGGCTTTTCTCTGAAATATAGCCTGTTAGCGCCTGAGACTGAACTTTTCGTTAGTTTCATTAGCAATTATTTTCACATGAGTTGAATAATCGCACTTATTCAATATTTTGTGATAATGGGTTTTTCCTGATCAAAATCGATGTAGCTAGGTCCAATCAATATATCACATTACGAGCATGAGAATCGGAGAAAATGCATACCTACTGATGCCTACATGTAGATCTAGAAGATTCGGAAAATAACCACCCTACATATAATCCGTTACATTAATCATGAGTAGTAGTAAAAGAGCAAATTGAGTATGATTGACCTACTTATTTGTTCCCCCGGGTAAAATTTGTGGAGCATGTGTGGATCTCTCGTCCAATCAGAAGCGAGTATTTCAAATTGACCAAAAAGCTACCTCCAGCACAGGAGAGTTCCACCTTTGCGCGCCGGGGTCAAAGGTCAGTTCCGGTCACGTGAACGGAAGCGGAAGTGACCTCCGGAGCTCCGGAGCTCCGGAGCTCCGAGTTCTCTTGTAGCAACGCCCGTCAACGCCCGGTGGTGGCGTCGGAGCTCCGGAGCTCCGAGTTCCATGAGCTCCGGAGCTCCTCCAAGCTCGGAGCTCTTGCATATAAACACACATGCATCTGTGAAAGCTTCATTATACGCCTGGTGTCCGTGGAGATGAGAGCCATGGTTTACGCATGTCACTTGTGTTCGAAGTCATTTTCCACGCCATTTAATCTACGTAGACATATACAGCGAAGCCATCTCAAGGAACGGAGTCCCGATAACGTGCAAATTCAAAGTACGCGCGAGGAACGATCAACACCTACGTCACACACGACAGTATTAGAGCACCCTTATACGATGACGGTGAGCGGCCCTACGGGGTGTGGAAAGACGTCCTGGGTGATGAAGTTCTTAGAGGAAGGTGTGGCAACCCCAGCTCCGACACGTGTTGTTTGGTGTTATAGCCAATGGCAGCCCGCCTACGAAACTGCACGACTACAGAATGTGAGCTTTGTTCCAGGAATTCCTCACGACATAGACGAACCCTATTACTTCGATTCCGAGCAGACCAACGTGGTAGTGCTCGATGATCTGATGAGTGTGGCCAAGGACAATTCGAAAATCGCCGACCTATTCACCAAAGGGTCCCATCATCGAAATCTGTCCGTCATCTATTTGACTCAGAATCTCTTTCCTCAAGGGAAGGCGTCCAGAGATATTGCCTTGAACTGCCAATACTTTGTGTTGTTCTCCAATCCCATTGATAGAGCACAAATCCGTGTGTTTGGTAGTCGAATTTATCCTCAGAACATTGACCATTTTATGTGGGCGTTTCAAGAAGCGACAATTCGTCCGTACGGCTACCTGTTCGTAGATTTAAAAGCCCATACCCCCGAAGATCGTCGGCTGACGACCCACCTGTTACCCGGCGAGGAATCACCACAACGGCCTATACCCCTACACCATCCGCCGAGTGCACTCCTGGCAAAGCAGCAGCAGAAGCCCACCCCCATACAGCGGGCCCGCTTCATACCATCAGTCCTGGAATATCACCCAACCGTGAAGGCCCAACCCGAGGTTGAAGAACATAATGTGAACTCGAGGCTATGGAAGGATTTGTTCAAAGAAAGTATGGACGCCGAGATGGGCGGGATGTTGGAGGCCACAGGAAACAAGTTTCAACGCAAAGGGTATTCGAAAGAGGAAGCTGCAATTTTAGCCCATAACAGATTGGCACCCAGACTACGACGGGCTTTACGTCAGCAGTATGTCGACTTACTGACCCATATGAAATTGTTGGATAAGGACCCAGTCCATATGGAAATTGAAAGAGCAGCGTCGATGTTGAAAACCTCGGGCATGAACTGGAAAGCGGCGTATGTCAGAGCAATAGCACAAAAGAAACATTTGTTCGAACGCATCATTAAACAACGTTAAAGCATTAAGAAAGTATGTTAAAGCGTTGAGACGAGCGTTAAGGCGTAACGACGGGCGTTGACGAGCGTCACTGCATTTCGATGAATTGGTGTCAATTCCATGAAATCAAGAGCTTCTGAGCTAATTCCCCAGGGCGTTGAAGCGTTGAGCTAAGCGTTGATGGGCGTTGCTGTCTATAAAAGCGAGCGTATTCCCAAAACACGCACAGTCGACGTTCAACCGTCAACATGGCTTATACTTGTTCTGAGTGTGAACGCACGTTCACCAGACATTACGATATGATGCGACACCAGAAAAAATATACATGGGACTGAAGACGCCGAGGAGCCCGTTGAGGCAGATACTGATACAGACATTGATGAGAGTGCATCGACTGATACCGAATCCAAGATGGCTGACAGTCTATCTACTGATATGGAGAGCTTGACCTCAGAGAATCAACCTTCATCCCAGGAAAGTGAGGCAGAACCTACCTTCTGGGATCGTATTGTGACAGCAGCTATCAATACTCACGCTGAAGCGATCGAGGACGCCGGAGAGGATAATTTACAACAGACGTGCACCCAAATGCGCCCCCGCATCAGGAAAACAGCCATGGCGATCTATGAACAGTATACCTTACTACCGCTTGAAATGAAAGGGGACCCCACGCACAGGTCCATCATGAAGACCAAGCGTCGCTTGGAAGAGGATATGGGTTTACCACCCACCGAGGCCCTGGAAAATGCGATCAGAATGCGCAAACAACTGTTTCAGGACATGCTGCCCGAAGAATATCCAGGCCTGGCCGACGATGATTAGAATAAACGGTTCAGAATGAACATGGCCGAAGAAGGAACTCTCTGAAATGGCGACTTCTGATTGGACAAGAATACATCTAACGGACAGGAACAGGACAGATGCAAATGGCGGTCTCTGATTGGACAAGAGTCTTTCTTGAATTGTAAACATACCCAACGCGGCTCCCCCAGCGTGGATATGTTATGATGGAGGGGAAAATAAACTATATGAAAAAAAACTTGTTGTTGTTGTTGTTCCCTCATGTGTCATCCTTGTTGTTGTTGTTTTCTCTCTCTCCGGTCTATATCATGGCGTCAAAACGTCTAGCAGGACCCATACAAGGACCAGTTTTCGACACTAGGTGACCACATCCCGATGAAATGGCCAGTTTTCGACACCGGATGTGCCGCCATCTTGAACATACGTGCCGCCATCTTGGATATGGCCCATAATGCACCGGGTCAAAATGCTCGCTTCTGATTGGCTGAGAGCTCTGTGACGGATTTGAAATACTCGCTTCTGATTGGACGAGAGCTCCGCATTGCGTCTGCGCATGCGCAGAATGATAACTCTACACCATCCTCGACCCCACAATGCCTTCCTGTCTTCACCAACCCGAAAAAATGGCCATTTCGCTACTATGACGTCTGAATGGCGCGAACATCCGCGTCTGGATCTTTGCCAGAGCTACAAGATGACACCTTCGAGGACCTTTCGAACCGTGAATAGCCCATCTCGACCCCAAATACCTTCATGTACTGCCCGAAAATGTCCACTTTCGCTACTACTCGTACCGATGACGTCGCCGATGACGTCACAGATGACGCGGACACCCCTCAAATCGGAATGTACACCCCGAGAACTACAAGATGACACCTTCAGGACGCATTCGAACCGTGAATAGCCCATCTCGATCCCAAATACCTTCATGTACTCCCCGAAAATGGCTAACTCGCCCACTATCTGTACCGATGACGTCTCACCGATGACGTCCACAGTGACGCCTGAACATCCTCAAATCAGATGTACACCAAAGAGGCCTACAAGTATTTTATTCAGGACGCATTCGGAGCCGTGAATAGCCCATCGACCCCAATACCTTCCAGCTACTGCCCCAAAATGGCCCTTCACTTACTACAAGCCAACCATGTGCCAGATTAACACAACATATTCAAAAACACCATTCTGACTCTCTTTTTTAAACTACTTTGACACATCCACGACCATTCAGACCGTAATGATTAGCTCATCTCTAACCAAACACCCCTACCATAGCACCCAAAATGCCTGTTTTCTATACTACGGCCAGACTGCACATGCGCAGACTATTGAACACGGACGAACCATTAGTGTAGTCAAGTGCTCCTCCACGAGAGCTTCAAAATAAGACCTCACTCGACCCCATTGGACCATTAGGGACTCACCTAGACTCCAACATGTCCACCCCGTATGGGCCTATACACCCATAGCCATGCAGTGTAGGCCTATGGGCCTACCCAGGCCTCGGTGACTTTTTTCAAAAATTTCACCGATTCGCTCCGCAACACTTCCTATCGTGTTCTAAATGACGAGACGAGTAAAACGAGACCCCACAACCCTACCGCAAATGTATAGAAGTACGTTTCCCAGGGGGATAAACATTGATCCTATACCCTCAGTATGGGACTATATGAGGCTATATCGTACTTTTTCAAAAATTTCACCGATTCGCACGGGGACACTTCCTATCATGTTCTAAATGACGAGACGAGTAAAACGAGACCCCACAACCCTACCGCAAATGTATAGAAGTACGTTTCCCAGGGGGACAAACATTGATCCTATACCCTCAGTATGGGACTATATGGGGTTCGGTGACTTTTTTCAAAAATTTCACCGATTCGCACGGGGACACTTCCTATCATGTTCTAAATGACGAGACGAGTAAAACGAGACCCCACAACCCTACCGCAAATGTATAGAAGTACGTTTCCCAGGATGGTCCTATACCTCCCATACCCCATATAGGCATTTTCCCGTAATTTAGGATAAAGTCCGTATTCCGTATTTTTTCAGGAAAATTTTTACATACACCCACCCTGGAACTAGGGGGAGATAACTCTATTGATAGACAAGCCCCGTTAAGCCCGGCGACCTATATACCCCTCATACCCCATATAGGCATTTTCCCAGGTTTTTCGATAAAGTCCGTGTTCCGTATTTTTTTTTTTTTCAGGAAAAATTTTACATGCACCCACCCAGCCAGCAAATACCCCTTCACCTAGGCTTCACTTTGATACCTCACTCGACCCCATTCGACCATTAGGGGCTCCCCTAGCTCCAAAACGGCTATTTCCATACCCTTCGGCCACCGCGCATGCGCACAATGCCGATATTTCAATCCCACACCCAGCCCATTAGATGCCCCCTCACCCAAGCTTCACTTTGATACCTCACTCGACCCCATCGGTCCACTAGGCCTTGGAACTCTCCTGTGCTGGAGGTAGCTTTTTGGTCAATTTGAAATACTCGCTTCTGATTGGACGAGAGATCCACACATGCTCCACAAATTTTACCCGGGGGAACAAATAAGTAGGTCAATCATACCCAATTTGCTCTTTTACTACTACTATCATGTTAAGGGTCCATTTGATAGATTTATGAAAACAATCATATATAAGATACATATGTCAAGCTGGCCGCTCGATGATTTAATTGAAACACACAGATGTGGAGATTTTCCTCTGAGCTTCAATTCAATTTAAACCACCGCCCTCGTAAATTTAATTTAACACTGTCTTCCCACAGTCATATCGATCATGTTTTGACAATTTTCCATTCATTAATTCAATTATATGACCCAAGATCCCATATACCCCAGAGCCCATATGATAAAAAAACAACTAACCCGGGTCCTTATACGATGAATGTATGCGAATACTCGACGTCATCGGAATTATGAGGTCTTACGCAGAATTCAAGGTGATCAGATATCTTCGATTAAATGCTAATTGCCGTCGTCGAGTTACATGATGCGAATATTATGGAAATTATAGTCTATCCGTCATGTATGATTCTTCAATCCGTTACAACATGGGACTACATGTGGGGAAGCAATCAACCAAGTATTGAAAAGGACCAAGTGTATTGCACGCATACTGTACCCGGTTAACAGTATCATAAATGACGGACCTATCGAAATTATGGTCTCATGGAAATTCCATAGGAATTACGATGTCCCGCACTTTAAATCCAACAATTTGCCGTGTCCGCTCTACAATATTTCTCTGACCACACTAACGATGACATTGCCTTTCTCACGATGTTGGTTTGAAATGAAAGTCTTTCACGCTGCTACTCAACATGAAGTAAACTACTTCAGCACCTGATAGCAACTAATGTATTTTTAATCAATGAAATGGAGTGATACATCCACAGAGCGCTTCTTACAAACTTTGACTGTCATTCAGCAGCATTTATGGCGCGTTCTTCTACAATTTTACAGTAAATATTCAAATAACCCATGTGAACAAATGAAATAATAATTCGTGGAACCAACGAGGTAAGAATTAGATGCAAATAACCTTTATTTGATACATCAGTCATCCAATAAAGGTTGGGAATGTGACAAACCGCTTGCAAGCTTTGTCGATATATCCTGAGATCACAGGGTGTTTTTTTTCATAAATGAACTATCGGACTCTAAATAGTATACTCTTATACGGTTTATAATGCCTGCGATATTTCCCTCATTGTACTCATGAGGAGGATTGGCACATGCATGAGTGTTGTGTCAACAGCCCCAGGTATATTGTACCATCGTGCTTTCTTGATAATCAAATTCCCATAATACTCAAACGTACGACTATACATATTCTTTCATTAGTTTAAAAGCAGGATCCAAAGACGAGCGCCAATTATCTTTCAACAGGAATGGCACGTTTGTGCTGATCCAGTTGAGAAGACATACTTTATCCACTGGCTATTAACAAAGGTGTGCATCCTGTCAATGTGAAATGCTTCGACATACAGCTCTCATGTTTTCTTGGTTCCACGTTACTTTCCAGAATAAGAAAATAATTTTTGAGGTAAAAAATACTTTAACCGTCAGCGGGAATACTTCGGGGAATGGTCGCAATGAATGTCAATTATTTATATCGGTGCTGCAACTGGAACTCGTGGACTTCGATAGGCCATCTAATTTCAGGACACTTGTACGAGATTACGATGAACAGGACTATTGTCTATGAAGAAGAAAGTAAATCCTATTTCGGAAGAATGAATTATATGGACATGTACAGGGTACATACATAATGCCTACTGATTTCTAGCCTCATCTAATTCCCTGAACAATTGAGAGATCAGCTAGCTTGTATATGTATACTTTAGCCGTACCGTCAAGATTCATAACAGTAATCTTGGTTACGAGATATAACTGCCAATGCATCCCGTTCAATCTAACGCTAATGCTGGGTTACTGAAAAGAAATTTCAGCCTGACATTGTTTTCAAATTATTGTCCTAAAAGAAACTAAAGTGCCTGTACCCTTTAGCCCGTAGGGCATAGGGTACGCCAGGATGCGGGTGCATCACAGGTGCGTGTGCATGCGTACGATGGCGTCATTTCCGAGCTCAGAGCCCCAAGAGCTCCAAGCTCAGACTCCAAGAGCTCCAAGCTCAGACTCCAAGAGCTCCAAGCTCCAAGAGCTCCAAGACCTCTGATCCAAGAGCTCCACCCCAAGGAAGTTACCACCACCGGGCGTTGACGGGCGTCAACGCCCGGTTATGGTGGTGGTATCTGTACATATAGGGATTAACACGTGCCCCTCATCAGTTCATATGTATTGGTCGACTAATCAACATGTCGTGCAGGTGTACGTTCTGTCAGAGAACCTTCTCTCGTCGCGATAGTATGCTCAGACTCATTCAATGCAAACACAACCAAGAGACACCGCCGAGTCTCGCTATAGGTCCACCAAGTGGCGTAGAGCATCCCTATACGATGACGGTGAGCGGTCCTACGGCTCGGAAAAGAAGTCCTGGGTGATGAATTTCTTAGAGGAAGGTGTGTCAACCCCAGCTCCGACCAGCGTTGTATGGTGTTATAGCCAATGGCAGCCCGCCTACGAAACTACAAGGTTACAGAATGTGAGCTTCGTCCCAGGGATTCCTCACGACATAGACGAACCGTATTACTTCGACCCCGAGCAGACCAACGTGGTAGTGCTAGATGATCTGATGAGCGCGACCAAGGACAATTCACACGTTGCCGACTTGTTTACCAAAGGATCCCATCATCGGAATCTGTCCGTCATCTATTCGAAACAAAATCTCTTTTCACAAGGGAAAGCGCCCAGAGATATTGCCTTTAACTGGCAATACTTTGTGTTGTTCTCCAATCCCATCGACAGAGCACACATCCTTGTGTCTGGTAGTCGAATTTATCCTCGGAACATCGACTATTTCTTGCAGGCGTTTCAAGGGGCGACAAGTCGTCCGTACAGCTACCTGTTCGTAGACTTTAAAGCTCATACCCCCGAAGATCGCCGGCTGTTCACCCACCTGTTACCCGGCGAGGGGTCACCGCAACGTCATATATCCCTACATCATCCACCGCGTTCACACCTGGCAGCACCCGTCCAGCAGCAACAGCCGCCGCCCTCATACAGCGGGTCCCCTTCATACCATCAGTCTCGGAATATCACCCAACCGTGAAGAACCAACCCCAACCCGTACAAGGGAATGAACTCGAGGCTATGGAAGGATTTGTTCAAAGAAAGTATGGACGCCGAGATGGGCGAGACGTTGGAGGCCACAGAAGACAAGTTTCACCACGAAGGGTATTCGAAAGAGGAAGCCGCAATTGTAGGCCATAAGAGATTGGCAACCAGACTACGACGGGCGTTACGTCAGCAGTATATCGACCTCATGACCCATACAAAATTGTTGGACAAAGACCAGGTTCATATGGAAATCGAAATAACAGCGTTGATGTTGAAAACCTCGGGCATGAATTGGAAAGCGGCGTATGCCAGAACAATAGCTCAAAAGAACTATTTGTTTGAATGCATCATTAAAAGGCGTTAAGGCGTTAAGATTGGGCGTTAAGGCGTTGATAGGGCGTTAAGGCGTAACGACGGGCGTTGACGGGCGTCTCTACATTTCGATAAACTAGTGTCAATTCCATGGAATATCTTAAAAATATGAGCTATTTCACCGGTGTTAAGCTGGGCGTCGGTGGGCGTTATTGTCTACAAAAGCAAGCGTACACCAAAAACGTGCAAAGTCGACTTACATGGGTTATACTTGCTCTGAGTGCGAACGCACGTTCACCAGACATTACGATATGATGCGACACCAGAAGAATACACATGGGTTTGAAAACACCGATGAGTCCATTGAGGCGGATGTTGATACAGAGACTACTGAGAGTCCACCGACTGATACCGAAACAGAGACTGCTGACAGTCTATCTACTGATACGGAAAGCTTGACCTCAGATAGTCAGCTTACTTTCCAGGTAAGTGAGAAAGAATCTATCTTCTGGGGTTGTATTGTGCATGAAGTTATTAATACCCATACTACGGTGATCGAAGATGCCGGAAAGGATAACTTACAACATGCGTACATCAAAATGCGCCTCTGCATCAGGAAAACAGCCATGGCCATCTATGAACGGTATAGCCTGTTACCGCTTGAAATGAAAGGCGGCCCCGCGCACAGGTCCATCATGAAGACCAAGCGTCACTTGGAAAAGGATATGGGCCCACCGGAAAATGCGATCAGAATGCGCAAACAACTGTTTGAGGACATGCTGCCTGAACAGTATCCAGGCCTACCCGATGATGCTTAGGTTACACTGAACGAAGATTGAAATTTCTCAGCCGACGGATTATGATTGGACAAGAGCCTACTTGAAGTGTAACCATACCCAATGCGGCCCCCCATAGCATGGATATGATGTAACATTGGGGAAAATAAACTATATGAAAACTTGTTGTCGTTTTTGATGTTCTCTCATCTGTCATCCTTGTTGTTGTTGTCCTCTCCTCGGTCTACATCGTGGAATCAAGGCGCTATCTTAGGGCGT
Organism: Hanleya hanleyi; assembly: GCA_036873755.1. Lineage (NCBI taxonomy): Eukaryota > Metazoa > Mollusca > Polyplacophora > Lepidopleurida > Hanleyidae > Hanleya > Hanleya hanleyi. The sequence goes on along the minus strand of JAVTVY010015762.1, from coordinate 20,000 downwards.
TAAGGCGTTAAGGCGTTCAGATAGGACGTTAAGGCGTTACAATAGGCGTTAAGGGGTAACAGCGGGCGTTCATTTGGACCAGGGATGGTGTGGACTCCAAAACATCCATGATTCCCCGTGGTTCAGGCGTAAAGTCCGTGTTCCGCTTTTTATATGTTCACATCAATCCTAATTTTACATGCAACCCTGCAGATGCCACTTTACCCACTTCCCTGGATGATTCCCCGTGGATTAGTTGTAAAGTCCGTGTTTCGCTTTTTATATGTTTAAACCCAATCCTAAATTTACATACACCTACTAACCCACTCCGCCTCTCTCGGCAGGTCCCGATTCACTGGGAAGCAATATTAGCCCCTCTAGACCTGGTTGATAACGGTTTTCCCTAGATTAGGGGTAAAGTCCTTGTTTCCGGATTTTATATGTTCAAACCCAATCCTAATTTTACATACACCCACTAACCCACCCTGCCTCTCTCGCCCTGGAGAAGGGCTATACTTTGACACCTCCTACGCCCCATTCGTACCAATAATGCATCTCAAAACATCCAAGATGCCCCATGGTTTAGGTGTAAAGTCAGTGTTACGCTTTCTATAATTTGGGGACGAATCTTAATTTTACATGCAACCCTGTAGATGCCACCTTACCCACTTCCCTGGATGATTCTCAGTGGATTAGTTGTAAATTACAAGCGTCTAATCCGTCATCCATAATTCAGCCGTCGTCCATTAGAGAATATCCGCGTCCATAATCCAAAGACCTATTCCATATTCCATATAACAGTATTAGCACCAAATTCAACAAGACAATCATAGTATACATAAACATAGGCTTGTTTCCTACAAGAGAGAAGCGGTCAACAGTTTTCAATGATGCCGGCAAGACATCATGATGTTCCAAAAATATCAAATCCGTAATATTCGCTGTAATCCATAATATTCGCTGTAAAGTCGTCATCTAAAGAATGATGTATCTCAGTCACGCTTTGATTGTGACTGTTCATATGAGTACCATGAGGATCTTGAAGTACATGGGTTCATACGGCCCCTAGCCCCGGGTTAAGCGGAATTAGACACAAGTTACGAAACGTAGCGCCATAGATCTTGCACGCTACGTTCGTATTTTTGATCAGCATGCGATATGTATCGCCAAATTTGAGAAACTTTGAGTGGCGGCGTTTGGTGGAATAGCCCTGTTTTATAAGTTTCTGTAACAATGTTTTGTGACGTTGATTAAAATCGTCACATTTAACACAGGATCAAGCAAATGCTACTAAGCGAGATATGTATACGCCATATGCAGGTCCCACTGGAATATTACTGTCCAGAAAGGGATAATTTACGATATCGAAATTGTAATCATCTCTTTTGTCATAAAGTCGACGAGAGAGAATGCCCGCTTCATTTTTATAGAGATATAGATCTAAATATGATGTGCCTGTAGGACTGTCTGTAGTTTCCTTCCCATCCAGTGAAGGTGGATATATATCCTTCACTGCGTCATTTATATAGCGATTATCCACAGCGAGAAGATCGTCTATATAGCGTTTGGTGAATGAGAAGGAACGGGCTTTGAATGGATCGGTTTTTGAAAGCGCCTGCATATAGTCATATTCATAAGAGAACAGATACAGGTCAGCCAACAGGGGTGCACAATTAGTACCCATTGGAATACCTATATGCTGCTGATATATTGTGTTGCCAAATTTCACATAGATATTTTTAATGAGAAATTCAAGCAACTCTATAAACAAAGAAACATCCATGAATGATATCTCTTGTATGTAGTAGAGCTAAAGAATGCTTTATGGCTTCCGACATTAATATATCTACGATCAGTTTTCTTGAACACAGATACTATTAATGAACTTAGACGTCAATAGGGTCCTGATGAAGGATTGTAGTATAGAGAGTCGAGAAATCCCATGTGGATACATGTCTGTACGGTATGTGACCTTTAGCATCAAGTTCTTCCGTAAGACATTTTGAGTTTTTCAATATCCACATACATTCAACGCCAGAGTTCTTAGAAATAGTGGCGCAATACCTTTCCCAAAATGCTTTTACCTCCTGAAGGGCCCTCGTCAATAGGGTTGAAAGAAGCTTGGTGGTGTAGCTTCTAGAACCAGCTATGCATCTAGCTTTGTATGGTGATTTATACATTTTGGGAGTCCAGTATAGTTTTGGTATGTCGTTATGATTGGTTGGAAGACAAATACCTCTTTCCCTGAGAAACTTTTTGTGATTGTTAAATAAATCTTCCAGAGTAAATGCAATTTGGGAGTAAGTAGACGTATTTGATGAAGATATGTCTACACTCAATTCTTTAACCAGCACCTGGTAATAGTAATATTTACATATGAATATTATATTATTCGGAGCTTTGTCTGCTGGGACTATGACGAATTTACTCTGAAGATTTGCTAGAACTTCTTGCGAATTGAGGTTTCTCAGTACTTGTTTTGCTTGGGGAAGAGTACTTCTGTCAATATGGCGGATTGTTTCAACGACCTTGCTCTTGGTGAGGTCCAGCCAATCAGCGAGTACTGTAGGTTCAACTTTTTCTCGCTTAGACCAATCAATAACGTACTGTTCCAATGCAGACAGGACTATCTTCTGGTCGGCCTTCAGATTTATTCTTCTTGGCTCTCTATATTTAGGTCCTTTCATCAGGAGTAATTTCAGATCCTTATCACTCACCATATCAAGAGCACCAGTCACAATATGTTTGCATGGTGTATAGATAAAGTTCGATGATTCACAATCACAACTATAGCCTCCTATAGTCCGTGTTCCGCTTTTTAAATGTTTAAACCCAATCCTAAATTTACATACACCTACTAACCCACTCCGCCTCTCTCGGCAGGCCACGATTCACTGGGAAGCAATATTAGCCCCTCTAGACCTGGTTGATAACGGTTTTTCCTAGGTTAGGGGTAAAGTCCTTGTTTTCGGAGTTTATATGTTCAAACCCAATCCTAATTTTACATACACCTACTAACCCACCCTGCCTCTCTCGCCCTGGATAAGCGCTATACTTTGACACGTCCCACGGCCCATTCGTACCAATATTGCATCTCAAAACATCCAAGATGCCCCATGGTTTAGGTGTAAAGTCAGTGTTACGCTTTCTATAATTTGGGGACGAATCTTAATTTTACATGCAACCCTGTAGATGCCACCATACCCACTTCCCAGGATGATTCCCCGTGGTTAAGGTGTAAAGTCCGTGTTCCGCTTTTTATATGTTCAAACCCAATTCGAAATTTACATACACTCACTAACTTGCCCCGCCTCACTCGGCAAGCCCCGATCCGCTGGGAACCGATATTAGCCCCTCTAGACCTGGTTGATAACGGTTTTCCATAGGTTAGGGTTAAAGTCCTTGTTTCCGAATTTTATATGTTCAAACCCAATCCTAATTTTACATACACCCATCCATAACTTGATCGTCCTGGATGATCGCTTCACTTGACACCTCCTACGACCCATTCGGACCACTAGGATCCACCTCGCCCCAAAACGTCCATTCCCAAGCCCTTTTTTACTGCGCATGAGCGGAATGACGTCACTTCCACGTAACACCCATTCAGTCGGCTGCTCCATCACAACTGCTTCACACTGATACCTCACTTGACCCAATCGGACGAAATGGGGCTCACCTTGCCTCTCTCGACAGGCTCCGATCCGCTTGGTAGCCATATTAGCCCCTCTAGACCTGGTTGATAAGGGTTTTCCCTATTTTAGGGGTAAATTCCGTGTTTCCGGATTTTATATGATCAAACCCAATCCTAATGTTACATGCTCCCATCCATAACTTGATCGTCCTGGATGATCGCTTCACTTGACACCTCCCACGACCCATTCGGACCACTAGGGTCCACCTCGCCCCAAAACGTCCATTCCCAAGCCCTTTTTTACTGCGCATGAGCGGAATGACGTCACTTCCACGTAACACCCATTCAGTCGGCTGCTCCATCACAACTGCTTCACACTGATACCTCACTTGACCCAATCGGACGAAATGGGGCTCACCTAGACCCCAACACGTCTCCCACGGGCTTATTGTTTTCAATTTTTCCCACTCTTGTATATCGCTCCAATTGTCTATGTACCACGCATGCGCAATGCAAACTTTCCAACAAATTTCAACCAATGGCTTCGAGACCCCTCTCATCGTGTTCTACATGGATAGACGAAAAAGCAAGATGCCACACCCCATAGTAAAATCCACAAGAAAAAAAGTGACCACCCCGATCCAATACATGCATTCCCCGTATAGATTAACATGCAAATGTTCGAATCAGGGGAAATCACCCGGAATTTGGCCCACAGAGGTTTCGCCTAGTCCGAGTTGTCTTCCTTGCCTCCAGATGACAGGACGATTGATGCCAAAAGGGGCTTTCCCACAGCAGCGCCGCCATATTGTTTGATTTTTTTTGCGGAGATATACTGAAGACGACACGCTCGACCCTGTGGTCGCACTGATCCTAGACTCGCAATAATAACATCGTACAACACCTATAGGTTATCTTTCTTACTATAAGTCTTACATGTATTCATGTATTTTTTTCTCATGCCAATACGGTTTCTCTTCTCTCGCTGTATGGCTATGTGGAGAAATTGAGGGTACCCCACTTGCCATTTATGCTGGGCATAGTTCTAGCGATATTGTTGGGGACCTTGTTTGATGACGTGCATTACGGGAGATTAACACTGGAAGTCACTGGGGTGTCTTGACTTGGATTAAACACCGGACATTCCCGGAAATGACTGAACATTATATTACCGGACATTGCCGAAGAGTGCCGGACATTCCCGGAAAATCTCACCGCGGAGGAATACATTCCCCAAACGTCGTTTCCGGTCACGAGATCGGAAGCGCACTCAATGACCTTTGCCAGAACTATAGCGGCCTTGACCTCTAGCGGCCAATGGTCAATGCGAGTTCATATCGCCTTATACTACTACTATTGACCAAACATTTAGATCAAAATATTGGTTGACTGGCCATATATCCGCCAAAAAACCCCGAATTTCATATCAATACAAACATAAATACCAAGATAACTAAGTCTTTTTGAAGCATTTAAGGTTGTCTAGTCATGTACTCTTTGGCGTCAATTATAAATTTCTCATGAAGATAACCCGTCATAACTGTAAGTTTACCATTAGTTTTAATTTTTTTGAGTGACGGTCATGACCAGTAATATTTATTATAATACTGTTCTATTAGAGCAGAGTACAGTGTACAACTTGGTAAAGTAATGAAATTCATTCATTGTACCAGAGCTACAAACCTTACAAATTCGATAAGGTTTTGGGACATTATTGTATCGACTCATCTCTAGTTCCAGCCAAAGAAAACCACACCTGAAACGAACTATCATAGGAGTCTTTTCCACTGATTGACGTTGAAACCTCTTTTATCATTACATATGTCGAGAATATCGTTGAAATGAAATAAATACCCGTATCCATTGCTTCCCAATCAATGTCTAATTCCTTTTTCCAATTATATAGTCTTTGCGGACAGACTTTCACGAGTGGTATTTGATACAGCTTGTATGGTAAAAATCTTGCTTACGCATCAGCTTAAGCCCAAATTTACCTTTTTTCTACATTCTGTAGGCAAGCAGTATCTGCCAAGCTCCCAGTATATTAGCATATTTCGAGCAGATTTTGGTAGACCAAATTCAGACAATATTGAGTGTGTACAGATTCCAAATCGTTCATGTCACTAAAATCCCAATTCACTATAGGATTTATCGTTTTATCTAAAATTTCCAACTTAGTATCTACATCAAGTTGTAAATTGTAAAAGCCTCTCTTCAAAATGAATATTGATCTCTCTGCCTTCTAATCAGAGCCTTACGAGTTTCTTCTATGAGTTTCTTTCATATTTAAGTTATATTTCGAACAAATGCCAAGACAACGAAAATCTGCATCTACCATATTACCATTGCAAGACCAACTGTACTGTCCCGTAAATCGTTTCGGTCCAAACACCACTTTTAGATTTCGCAACATTCAACTGCAAATCCCAACGGTTGATATATACCAACCACCCTTCACTGAAATTATAGGAACCTATTGATAGCCCAGGTGGAACATCATAATCCACACTCAAACAACGGAAAGCATTCTGCCGTCTACGTTTGAGTAATCACAATCTGATGATTGAAACTGGACGACATCATACTCCAGTTATTACACGTGATAATAGAATATGCAGATTATGTCATACTGGTGCGGTAGAGGATGAAATTACAAGCGTCTAGTCCGTCATTCATAATCCAGCCGTCGTCCATTAGAGAATATCCGCGTCCATAATCCAAAGACCTATTCCATTTTCCATATAACAGTATTAGCACCAAATTCAAAAAGACAATCGTAGTATACATGTACATACACATAGGCTTGTTTCCTGCAAGAGAGAAGCGGTCAACAGTTTTCAATGATGCCGGCAAGACATCATGATGTTCCAAAAATATCAAATCCGTATCGCTGAATTCTCCACTGTTCCCATTATTCTGTTCTAAGAGCCGAATTATTTTGTGAGCTCGTTGCTATCTATTCCGATTGCTCTACTCTACCGCAGTCGATCAGTTTAATGTTATAATGCGAAACAATTATTTTCCACTTTGTGAAACAATCTGTGCATATATCTCTAAGTTTTTTCAAGCCCGTTCTGAAGCAGTTCAACGGGATATGTCTTAATTCTGTATTGTTGGTCACTCGTGTACATGAAAAGCCCACAACAATATGATAATAGTAGTATTTTATTATATATACTGATCGTAGCACAGTAGAACAATATTAGATGCAGTGGCAATATGTGTATTGTAGATATACATAGGATTATACCGTTGTTCTCTTCTTTATTGCTTATTTTCTGATGATGTTGCAACATGTATTACTCATGTATTTGCTCGGCCTGTAATAGGTATATTGCAAATAAATTCAAATTCAAAATATCTGTACCTATACCTTTATAAGAAGGAGAAGGGTTTAACTCCCTTCTACGCTACGAAAAGAGAAACGAGTACAACTTTGACATAGCTAACTGCCTACTTCTGTATATCAATATTTCAGAACGTATGCATATCTTGACTGGTAGCATGTGCTAGATCATGTGCAGACTTCCAAACGCCTTTAGTCAAAGTGTCTCAAATTCTGAGAGATATGTCACAGTAACACGATATGACCGATAATTCGAAATAGTGTCGAGGTGTCTTATTCAAGAAATAAGGTACATGTCTCATAAATGTTGTAGTTACGTCACACTGAATTTCTTAATGAAAATAAACATTTCCAAAATCCGTTCATGAATGCTACCCAAGCGGATAACGGAAATGAGACGAACTAGATTCAATTTGACAGAAGGACGTCCATAGATGACCACATTGTCGGTCGAAAAGCGGGACGTGTGGTTTTACTATATTTTAAGTCGAAAGTCAACCGACGAAGCCCAATCAGATGTGGTACATGAATATTCCGCATAAAGGACACGGAACCGGCTTTCGTTAAAGGGAACGTAAACTCTGCGGTAAAACACCGCGGGAATTATACAAGATAGATTAAAAAAATCGTGACAAATATTTTTTCTCATTTTTTTCCAATGAATGAGACAGACGCAAACATAGAAAATACCGTGATTTGGAATTTCTTGGGGACGCCGCCATGTTTATTTTGGGCAGGATTTTTATCCAATGGGAAAGCGTGAAATTCAATTCTCTGCGTCGAGATAACATGGCCGCATATGGTCGTTTTCATGCACTCCTCCGTTCCCCGACTAACAGAGGCAATGTTATAGATTAGCTTTGATGTAGAATACGGCCTGATTCTAGCAGATATTCTACGATGCCGGGCTGCTCTGCATTTGGCTGTCACAATGTACCAGGTAATCCCGACACGTCGCACTATCATCCTCGTTCATGTGTGTAAGCTACGGTCCCGAATACTGCACCTCTGCCAATTGACGCGTTTTTACCTCCAGAGGCAGAAGAACTAGTGTCCGCTGACGTCACGATTCTTTAAACATGGAGGCCTCTATGTTGTTCCAGTGTAACGAAGTTAAAACGTTTAGTACTGCTTTGAAAAAATTGTAAAAAAATATCTGATACACGATTTGGATTCTATGAGGAAAAAGCTTTAACTGGCCATACACAGTTCACCAGAGTTTACGTTCCCTTTAACTACTAAATAATTAGATATTTGCTATTTGAATTCACAACCACGCCTCACATACATGTATCGTGTTAGAGAATTATGATTTTGAAGGCCAATACAGCTATAGCGAATGGATGGATGGATGGTTGCAGTTGGGCACGCCATCCTACCACGATGGGCATTGGTCCATTGGGGAGATTGTTCGTGCAAACATGCCGTGCAACCCGTTTCCCCCAACCCGCCAAACACATGATCCATCTTTAATATCAGTTTCACGTAGCCGCTGTGTAATATCCAAACTCTTATTAAGAATATAGGCTACCCTTTTCATATTTATCAACACATTCCTATACATAATTGTAGATGTATCATATGGCATTTCCTTCTGCCAAGCCTCCTCATTCTCACTTATCGGACCGACTGTGACAGAAACTCCTACTAAGTATTAAAACAGCCATACTCATATCGAAATCCCTCCATAGCTAATCACCCCACCAAGCAACATTCAACTCTCCCATCATTCCCCTCAGATTTTCTCTCTTCCCAACTGCCCTGGTAATCCTCACAATTGCGTCAGATTCAAGTATCTATATTCCCTTCGCCAGGTTGCAACTTCTGAACTATCATATGTACATTACATAAGGCTCGTGACATGGCTTAAATCTGAAACGGACAAGGGAGTTTACGGGTATTTATGTTGAAGTAAACTGCCCACAACTTGTTTTTCAGTGTTTCCAAGTCAGTGTCCGAGTTGAAAAGAGTAAAATCTGTCTACAATCACATGACTCAGATGCGCATTTATGCTTTACTAAGCATTTTTCATATTTGTCAGAATTATTTTTATGTTAATTATTCTACCAAAGGTTATATTGTTAAATATTATATCATATTGACAAGGTACATACCTTTGTGAGTGTTTATCTGGGTGAAGACGCTTTCCTTGTCTTATGATGAGCCGGCGCGACGATTCGTAGATGACGAGACTTTGGATCAGGATTGTGAAGAAACAAAGGTGTATTATTTTTATAAGATGGCAATACGTGTCCCGGGGCTTTCGGCGCATGCTCCCAGATGAGCCATTATCACTGCGCCTGGTGACAATGATTTTCAACTGCGACAGAAGACTATTGTGTTCAATGCGCAGGAAAGGACGTGCTAATATTGTATGTATTGGAACACATGGACCTATATGGTTCAAGTATTTCCATGTACACTAGGCCTTGGGTGTAAATTGAGTAACATCTGATACCCTTCCCCTCATTATCCTTATCTTGGTAGACACGCATGCAGTAGATGTAAAATTGAATATGAGAGATGTGGAGCTCTGAAAATACTGAAATCCCCTTGGTTATCACTGGTTAGGCTTCTGAGTGAGAAAGACCATAGTAATTTTAATTCAGATCCATCATCAGTTTTTCGGGGTCATCAGATGTAATTAATTGAATTGGAATATTTTCGATTACATTCCAGAGGTTCCAGGCGAAAGACAAAATCCATCGTTTTGTAATTCCCTTTTTTTCGGATTTTGACGATGACAAACATGAGGACTTTCGAAAATGTATGACCATATGCGTAATTGTCGTTCGGGTTTGAATGCATTTGGCTGTTCTTCAACGGAAAAATTACTTGAAATATAGCCTTCATCATTTCGTGTAAACCTGAAACGCATAAAATGTTACGCAAAATGTGCAAAATTTACTTGAATGTTAACGCCCTATTGTAGTATAAAAAAGGACAGAATCCACGCGACATTCATTTCGAGTACTTCACTTTCCATATTTCACAGTAATGAGAGTGTTTTTTTTTCAAGATATCCTCTCAACACATAATGTTTGTAACACTGTGGGAATATCCACAGATACGGCACGCCCTGGAATTATTGACAAATCCAATTCCCCGACTATTTTTGCGCGTGTACCGAAATATAGGTATTCAAAGGAAAATGAATGAAAAAAGAAGAGTTGTGATTTTGGAATTGGATAATGTGTTCAGGGCAAGTATACCGCTAAACGAAGGAACAGTATCAAAGTAAACTGGCCAAGTCATGATTTTTTTTTTGCTTTATGACCATGGTTGACTATATTAACATCTTACTGTCCCAAAGAAAAGCATGGTGAGACTCGTTGATTTGAGATTTTCGATTCAATATTGTTCCTGATATTATGATATTTTGGACAAAATGACTATCTTCTTAACACACGTAAGCTTGTTTTTCTTGTTTTCTCTTCGATCGCAATTATAGAAAGGTTAAAATGCTATAATAGTAGTTTTGCAAAGATAAACATGGTGACCCCTTATTTTTAATTTATATTTTGGATGTTGAAGGGTTGAAGGCCCCTTTGAAAATACAATCAGATTTCACATTTATTCTCGGAATTGCCAGAAATCTCCTTATTCGGTGGAGATGAATCAAGACCTCACTCTGAACATATTATATTAAACTGGTGGTTTCTTCCGTCAGAAACATGTCCTGTGTTTTGCAAGCGGATACTTTAAAAGGTATATACATTGAATCTTGGATCCATTGCTTTGTGTGACCGGTACCATTGTCTGTTCTATGGTATTTGTGTACCTTTGGTGGAAGCATTAACAATTTTTCGCTGTTCTATCAAAGCGTCGCATCACTGCGTTATATATGCTTCATTTTCATTAGCGATATCTGACGCCATGGATTATTGACAATATAGTTTCAGTTTGAAAGCAGGTTTCAAACAATACCGCAAAAGATCATTGTAGGATGTGCTCTTGGCTAGGTTCCAGTTCAACACATCCTCAGGTTTCAGTCATACCATGCGCAATCCTAAAGAAGTATTTGCATCTTCCGTCGTACACTCGAAGACTTGCCTCCGCTTCTGAACAGCACTTGCAATTAGAAAATAAAGGGGAAACACAGGTACAAAGCACTCTCCCACATCAATGTTCAAACAAAATGTCATCCGGATCAATTATTCAGCCGTCCTCCGTGAAAGAATTCCCGCGTCCATAGTCCAAAGAACTAATTCATATAATAGCATTAGCACCAAATTGCAAGACTAAATCATAGAATACACATAAAAATAGGCTAGTTTTCTGTAAGAGAGAAGCGGTCAACGGTTTTCAATGATGCCGGCAAGACATCATGATGTTCCAAAAATATCAAATCCGTATCGCTGATCAATAAAACATGATAAGATAATGCAAGAACAGGATTTCTGGAAATGTCTGGAAATCCGTAGAAGTTATGGTAACAAAAAATCTTCATTGTCTATGACAATTTTCTTGGTAAATCAAAACGTTAAACCGTTTGAGATTTCAGAATTAAAATGTTTGGAAGATTTTAAAAATGGATATTCGGAGAAAACGTTTTCGGTTTATATCAACCGTAGTGCGGTTTAGATAAAGTCACACCATTCTCGCTCCTCCATAGGTATGCAACTACGATATCTGGCTAAAACACGCCCCGAGTCTTCATGTATTTGCATTATTCGCGTCTATACTTCATGTCTATACGTCACGACTGTCGATTACTCATTCATGTCTATACGTCACGACTGTCTATTATTCATGTCTATACGTCACGACTGTCTATTATTCATGTCTATACGTCATGACTGTCGAAATTCGTGACCTTCAGATACGGCCAATCAAAATGCCATTATTTTACTACCAGCTCAAATACTATGCAAACATGGGATAACACGCAGGCACAGAGAGAGCACGCATGATCGCATCAGATAAATGATTCAAACTAGCCGCCTGCCACACACGGAAACTGTGATTGGACATCCAGGAATGGCCAGCAATACACGTCCGGGAGTCCTTTTCAGTGACAGCGTCGGGCATCGTTGTCACCACGGCAACAAACCAACCACACCGACTCTGGCATATCATAATTATTCCATATCATCGGCTTTCGGAAGTAAAGATTGCAGGTGGCAAGAAGTGGAGAGGTAAATACTAGAGCTGAAGCCCGGGTCTGTAACTGTCGGCAAAAGGTCACAAACCTCCATTGGAGTTTTTGGTGTAACATTATTATCAGGACGAACATTGATTGGCCATTAAACCGGATTGGACCAGAAATGGTCCGTGACGTATTCTATAATATTTGACTCTCAAATATATCAAACAACCTTTTCAGATTTTAATCGGAGAAAAATCTGAGCCAGTTTGATTGGCCAAATCCGAAATTTGCCGTAATGGTTTCGGGTTGGATGACCTTATTTCTAGCGGTCTTATCTCGAAAAAAATGATGGGAAATGTATGCTGAATTTTTTATATGTTTGAGCGGAAATGTCAGGCTACCTGGAGTGGTGCTCTGCCAATTTACTACATATTAAGTAAGGCGACTACTTAGTGGTCTGTGACCAAAAGGCATGAAGCTGTTCACAGTAAACAGTCCCGATGGATCAGGTTACGCCCAACAGGGGTATCAGCATTGGACATATATGTTACAGAGTATATTATGATGCTTGAATTGCAAACAGGCAGCTCATCAAACATCCGTATTCTGAACCGATTCGAGAGAGAGGTGGTCATATGTCCATTCACTGTCCATCCATTTGTGCCCCATTTGTGAAAGGTCATCGTTGTGAAAAAAGGGCAGACAGATGGGGGAGGGAGGATGAGAACAGATACGGATTGCAATCATCAACATGGACTGTTGGATGAGTGAGTGTGTCGCCCTACTTTTCATGATTATTGGTGATATACCGGACGATCTGAGAATACATAGATATAGTTTCTAGAGACCGAGTTTTAGTAAACTATCGATGAACAGGTTAGAGAAAGCTACCTTTCTAAAAGGGAGTGAACAGGGCTTCATTGTTTAATAACTACTAAATTATTCATCATAGCTTAGGCGACTTACCTGATATATTGTTACAGGGATTCCTAATGAAATGTACAGTCTATTTTAATAGAGGAACAATATTGTCGTCTATTATTATGCAAATTAGATAGACGACAATTTGTTTTAATACAATCCCATGCGGATATATATGTCCTTGATCGCGGACGTCTCTTAGTTTGATATATTATTAACTTTATTGGCAAAAACGACCTTTTTTAAGCCCATTATAAGTCTCTACATCCTGATTCATGTAAATGATATCAGTAACCTTTTCAATTTTCAAGCCGGCTTTCCGTTTCTTGAAAACCAGAACCGGGCAACGTGTACGCTTCCATGCCCAATTCTTTACATGTTGGAAGTTTGAAACCTGTCAAATTCGTCAGTCGTATAAAGCTATTGATTTGTTCACAGTATTGCCTGCATCCATTTTAAGTTGATTATATTCGTCCACACTAACTAAAATGACGATATATTAATATATCCCACACTTCTAGGCCGAAAAAACCTCAAAATCAATCGAAATTGCTGTTGGAACATTAGCTGTGATCCACATATTAAGACAGGAAAAAAACAAAACATAATCTGTAATCTCAATGCCCATTCAATGTCCATCCAATCTACATAGAAACGTAACTTCATAACGGTATTTAAACTTTTCTTTCATCTTTTCATGTAAACTGGTTTTTCTCTGTTTAACATGTCAATAGTAATGTTTTAATAAAATAAAACACCCCGTCTAGACCAGTTAGGCAAGTACCATACACTGAAGTGACTTGATATAATAATCAAATGAACATGCTGTAAAAATTTCAGACTCATGTACGTTTCTTGTCATTTTGACTATAATAACTCTTGAAATATACAAAATACATCTATTATTAATCGCTGTTCCACTCGTTTTGTTTATTTCACTTATACCAGATGCTCAATCTAGAAATATACAAGGGTCTGTAGCTTATGAGAGTTATTTTCCCTCACTGTACCATATCGGTACAACATACCGACACAACTGAACCAATAGAAAAACACTGTTGTGTTTGAACGTACTGTTGGAGTGCTCCAACGGAATGATATCAGCCCAGGAGCCATCTCTAGTAGGGGTCTTAAATCAAAAGTTCCCTCAACCCACACCACATCAAAGGTCTGACTGCATTTTATGGTAGGATAACCCTGCTGGAGCATTTCTAGGGTGGGTGTCACGTCAAATTGTGGTGTAAGATTTTTGCTACAAGCAAATGTTTGCCTTAGGGGTCAGTGCCCGATATTCCAAAAAAAAAAACAGGGATATGTTTTGAAGTATGTCATATAAATAACCATATCTTCAAAACCATAACTTTAACTACAGAAAAAACATAGTGCTTATGATACCCAGGAGAGATGTTTTCACAAACAGATGCTGCACTAAGAATATTGAAGTGCACATAAATTCAAACAGCCATACCTAAAACCCCTTACGCAGAAATACCTGTAATAAGGAGTGGGGTAACATTTCGAAGTGTGTCTTTGTGCAAGGCGCATAGTTTTGCCGAGTTTATTGTTGGTGAGCGAAAATCTATCAATCACCTTTTGCATAAGTACTTGGCATCTCATTGAAGTACACTGTAGATAGAATCTAATAAAATTAATACATCCACATTTACCAGTCCTTATTTAAGTACACAACTATCCAACCAGGCACTCACATTTCAATCTGTTCAGAACATCTTGTCCATCTCAACTCTCTTTCTATAGTTTGAGATTGAAAGGCCCACGAATCTGGAACATTCTCCCAGCTAATTTAAAGCACATTACTTCAAAGTCCCTATTTAAAAGGGAGCTAACGAAAAATATTATGCGCGCAACAGAGAGTGATCATCACACTCGGTAACTCAATATCACTTTATTTGAAAGGTACACATTATTTATTATATCTGATTATTTAACGTATTGCTGACATGGATACATGTACTTATTATCTTCACAGGACAATTCATATTTAATGGTACAACTGCACAATGTCAGACTATTTCTATTCACCATCTGTTTATATATATAATTATACTCTCGCTGTTTAATGTTTTACAACATATATATTCTTAAGGATAAAACAAACCCGCAAGGGTTTTATTCCCGCCAATATACAGACAATATGGACGCATTCCACATTGATTTATATGCATATCTTCTCTGTATGGTGAATAAAATTTCAATTCAATTCAATTCAAGTTAATATGATATATGTCTTCCGGGTTGTAGTACATGTAATCATGATAATGTTGTACTTCTTACCTGGCATTATATATTTCCCATATTAAAAGGCAGATTTTAAATATACATATTTACATATTTATATTTATATTTACAAGCGTCTAGTCCGTCATTCATAATTCAGACGTCGTCCATTAAAGAATATCCACGTCCATAATCCAAAGACCTATTCCATATTCCATATAACAGTATTAGCACCAAATTCAAAAGGACAATCATAGTATACATAAACATAGGCTAGTTTCCTGCAAGAGAGAAGTGGTCAACAGTTTTCAATGATGCCGACAAGACACCGTGATGTTCCAAAAATATAATGCATAGTATTCTCAATCCATAATAATCGTTGTAAAGTCGTCATCTATAGAATGGTGCATCTCAGTCATGCTTTCATTGTGCCTGTTCATATGAACACCATGAGGTTCTTGAAGTACAAGGGTTCATACGGCCCATAGCCCCGGGTTAAGCGGAATTAGACACAAATTACGAAACCTAACGCCAGACGTAAGACATGGTAAGTTTGGATTTATTCATCATATTATGGCATCTGACAGCATCAGCACCAAACCAAAAGTCAAGGATTGTCCAATCGGGAGGATGAGTGGATTAGTCACCTGCACCATCGTCATCATATAAATCGATAAGATTTCTTAGCTATTAACAATCATCAGCCATGCACAAGCCTCAACACATACAGATGTATTCGCTCGACATGTAAAATCAGACAAGCGGTGACAAGCATCAAACTCAACGAGAGCTTCTGGTGATGGTTCTTTGATCACCAATGCTGAGCGAAGGCTATCGCATTTGATTTTCAATCCATGGCCTGGTAGGACTGTTGTGGTCAGTCTGTTGAATAAAGGTGAGAATCCTTCATTCCTCTGCTTCTTCTGTAAGAACCTGGTCCAGGAATTTGGGTCTTCTGATGCTGCTGGTGATGCCCAGTTAATCTTTTCCTTCAGTTCCAGAAAGAGAAGTCTCAGACATCAATACGTTGCACGCAGAGAGTGTGCAATGCTTTGTATCCAGCCATTATGCCGTGCAATTCTTTGGTAAGGATGTCATTTCCGTCATCATTTCGGAACCTCCACATTATCTTCATATAAAACTCCATAATAGTTTCATGGATTTCGTAGGGTAATGCCATAGTAGTATGTAGCCCGCAAATTCGCGTAAATCCTCCCCGGATGTAAAAATGACGTCACAATTGAGGGTGTGTCGCCATCTCTGCACTATGGATGCAAGGGAGACAACTCGGGCATTGGGGAGGTTATTGGGGAGGTGGGGGGGTTATTGGGGAGGTGTGCATTGACAAAAAAAAAAAAAAAGTTCCGGCAAAAATAAAATAAAAAAAATGTATTCATGCGCGGTGATGCGGTTTGGCCGCGGTTTTGGCGGTGATTCGGTCTCGGGAAAAAGCTTCCGCGGAGAAAAAGTAGTCCCTAGATAAAATGGTCCGATGGGGTCGAGTGAGGTATCAAAGTGAAGCTTAGGTGAAGGGGCATCTAATGGGTTGGGTGTGGGGTTGACATATCGGCCTTCTGCGCATGCGCGGCGGCCGAAGGGTATGAAAATAGCCTTTTTGGAGCTATGGGAGCCCCTAGTTGACCGATGGGGTCGAGTGAGGTATCAAAGTGAAGCATTCATGAAGGGTCATCTGATGGGCTGGGCGCGGGGTTGAACTATCGGCATTCTGCGCATGCGCGGTGGCCCAAGGGTATGGAAATAGCGGTTTTGGAGCTAGGGGAGTCCCTAATGGGCCAATGGAGTCGTAGGAGGTATCAAAGTGAAGCATTCGTGAAGGGGCATCTGATGGACTGGGCGTGGGGTTGAAATATCGGCATTCTGCGCATGCGCGGTGACCCAAGGGTATGGAAATAGACGTTTTGGAGCTAGGGGAGCCCCTAATGGTCCAATGGGGTCGAGTGAGGTATCAAAGTGAAGCATTCGTGAAGGGGCATCTGATGGACTGGGTGTGGGGTTGACATATCGGCCTTCTGCGCATGCGCGGTGGCCCAAGGGCATGAAAATAGCCTTTTTGGAGCTAGGGGAGCCCCTAATGGTCCAATGGGATCGAGTGGGGTATCAAAGTGAAGCATTCATGAAGGGGCATCTGATGGACTGGATGTGGGGTTGAATTAGGGTCATTCTGCGCATGCGCGGTGGCCCAAGGGTATGAAAATAGACGTTTTGGCATCTAGGGGAGACCCTAATGGTCGAATGGGGTCGAGTGAGGTATCAACGTGAAGCCTAGGTGAAGGGGTATTTGATGGCTGGGTGGGTGCATGTAAAATTTTTCCTGAAAAAAAAAATACGGAACACGGACTTTATCGAAAAACCTGGGAAAATGCCTATATGGGGTATGAGGGGTATATAGGTCGCCGGGCTTAACGGGGCTTGTCTATCAACAGAGTTTTCTTCCCCTAGTTCCAGGGTGGGTGTATGTAAAAATTTTCCTGAAAAAATACGGAATACGGACTTTATCCTAAATTACGGGAAAATGCCTATATGGGGTATGGGAGGTATAGGACCATCCTGGGAAACGTACTTCTATACATTTGCGGTAGGGTTGTGAGGTCTCGTTTTACTCGTCTCGTCATTTAGAACATGATAGGAAGTGTCCCCGTGCGAATCGGTGAAATTTTTGAAAAAAGTCACCGAACCCCATATAGTCCCATACTGGGGTATAGGTCCCCCTGGGAAACGTACTTCTATACATTTGCGGTAGGGTTGTGGGGTCTCGTTTTACTCGTCTCGTCATTTAGAACATGATAGGAAGTGTCCCCGTGCGAATCGGTGAAATTTTTGAAAAAAAGTCACCGAGCCCCATATAGTCCCATACTGGGGTATAGGATCAATGTTTGTCCCCCTGGGAAACGTACTTCTATACATTTGCGGTAGGGTTGTGGGGTCTCGTTTTACTCGTCTCGTCATTTAGAACATGATAGGAAGTGTCCCCGTGCGAATCGGTGAAATTTTTGAAAAAGTACGATATAGCCTCATATAGTCCTATACTGAGGGTATAGGATCGATGTTTGTCCCCTGGGAAACGTACTTCTATGCATTTGCGGTAGGGTTGTGGGGTCGCGTTTTACTCGTCTCGTCATTTAGAACATGATAGGAAGTGCGAATCGGTGAAATTTTTGAAAAAGTACGATATAGCCTCATATAGTCCCATACTGAGGGTATAGGACCGATGTTTGTCCCCCTGGGAAACGTACTTCTATACATTTGCGGTAGGGTTGTGAGGTCTCGTTTTACTCGTCTCGTCATTTAGAACATGATAGGAAGTGTCCCCGTGCGAATCGGTGAAATTTTTGAAAAAAGTCACCGAACCCCATATAGTCCCATACTGAGGGTATAGGATCAATGTTTGTCCCCCTGGGAAACGTACTTCTATACATTTGCGGTAGGGTTGTGGGGTCTCGTTTTACTCGTCTCGTCATTTAGAACATGATAGGAAGTGTCCCCGTGCGAATCGGTGAAATTTTTGAAAAAAGTCACCGAGCCCCATATAGACCCATACTGGGGTATAGGTTCAATGTTTATCCTACTGGGAAACCCACTTCTATACATTTGCGGTAGGGTTGTGGGGTCTCGTTTTACTCGTCTCGTCATTTAGAACACGATAGGAAGTGTTGCGGAGCGAATCGGTGAAATTTTTGAAAAAAGTCACCGAGGCCTGGGTAGGCCCATAGGCCTATACTGCATGGCTATGGGTGTATAGGCCCATACGGGGTGGACATGTTGGAGTCTAGGTGGGCCACTCATGGTCCAATGGGGTCGAGTGAGGTCTTATTTTGAAGCTCTCGTGGAGGAGCACTTGACTACACTAATGGTTCGTCCGTGTTCAATAGTCTGCGCATGCGCAGTCTGGCCGTAGTATGAAAACAGGCATTTTGGGTGCTATGTAGGGGTGTGTTTGGGTTAGAGATGAGCTAATCACGGTTCGAATGGGTCGTGTGAGGTGTCAAAGTGAAGCTTGTGTGGGTGTAGAGTTTTTGAATGCATGTCGCGTTAATCTGCGCATGCGCAGTTGGTTGTAGTAAGTAAAGTGGCCATTTTGGGGCAGCGAAGGAAGTTATTTGGGGTCGAGATGGGCTAATCACGGTTCGAATGCGTCCTGAAAGATGTCATCTTGTAGTTCTCGGGGTGTACACTCCGATTTAAGGGATGTTCGCGTCATCTGTGACGTCATCGGTGACGTCATCGGTACGAGTAGTAGCGAAAGTGGACATTTTCGGGCAGTACATGAAGGTATTTGGGGTCGAGATGGGCTATTCACGGTTCGGATGCGTCCTGGAAGGTGTGTCATCTTGTAGTTCGCGGGGTGTACATTCCGATTTGAGGGATGTCCGCGTCATCTGTGACGTCATCGGTGACGTCATCGGTACGAGTAGTAGCGAAAGTGGACATTTTCGGGCAGTACATGAAGGTATTTGGGATCGAAATGGGCTATTCACGGTTCGAATGCGTCCTCGAAGGTGTCATCTTGTAGTTCTCGGGGTGTACATTCCGATTTGCGGGATGTTCGCGTCATCTGTGACGTGATCGGTGACGTCATCGGTACGAGTAGTAGCGAAAGTGGACATTTTCTGGCAGTACATGAAGGTATTTGGGGTCGAGATGGGCTATTCACGGTTCGAATGCGTCCTGGAAGGTGTCATCTTGTAGTTCTCGGGGTGTACATTCCGATTTGAGGGTGTCCGCGTCATCTGTGACGTCATTGATGACGTCATCGGTACGAGTAGTAGCGAAAG
>JAVTVY010015761.1:0-69123 GCA_036873755.1 Hanleya hanleyi | reverse complement strand
GATTTTGAATCGCCCGGCAAAGGTATAAAATTGCACAAATTTACTGATTTACTACTTTGCCACTCCATTGTGGTACATTATAGCAGGGCTTCAGATCCCTCTATGGGCATAACATTTCATATATTCTCCATTGTGGTACAATATAGCAGGACTTCAGATCTCTCTATGGGCATAACATTTTATATATTCGCCACTACAACATTTCTTAAACAGAAGGGATAAAATTTACAGAGCATTCCAAGTACATGTATCCATAATGGCCAGAGAGGACCTAGTTCAACTTCTAAGATCCTGTTGGCAGGAATTTATGACATTAATGGAGTGATATACGATACGATATTTTATTACGATCATATGCATTGTACATAGATCAAGGGGAGATTACTCCCAATAACATTATAATTTACAGAGCATTCCAAGTATCCATGGCCAGAGGACCTAGTGCTAGGGCCCTCTTGGCAGGTAATGAAATTTTAATGAAGTAATTGACCATGGATACTTGGAAAGCTCTGTTAATTCAGAGGACCTTGGACTAGGACTGCCTTGTCATGGTGTTATATTAATAGAGGGATCAAAATTATTAGAATGTATACAGTAGGACCTAGGGCTAGGTCCCTATATTGGTGGGGTGAATGGTGGCAGGGTATATCACTGCCTGCTGGAGAGACCCTGTTGGAGGGTATGGGGCTCAGCCATAGTTTGTCTGCCATCATGCTGAGGGAGGGTATCATATGGCTCTAGATAATGGCTGTTTGGCTGTACCATGGAGTAGAATGTTGTTCTTGGCCTGGCCTCTGCCCCCTGCTAGCTCATTACTGGTTTGGGAGCTGTCAGATAGCCAGGATTGATGAGTGGGCCTTTAGACAGGGCATTACAAGAACTGGCTTCAAGACTGGTTTATTTATAGGCCCTGGAGCATTATGTCTACAAACAGTACATGTACTTGATGGGGTTCCTGTTCTCTCACTTGCACAAAGTATAACCAGTAACTAATATTATACATTTTGCATTGTGTGCACACAGAAAGATAAAGCATATAGTGGTTGGAATAATACATGTAAGGAGGGAGGTAGGGGGTTAAAAGCGATTCAATCCCTGTCATGAAACTGCATGATTCGTTTAAGTGTAACCCCAAGTGGACCATTGTTCTGGTCCCAAGTGAAGTGGACCATTGTTCTGGTCCCAAGTGGACCATTGTTCTGGTAATATGCTGTCATCAGAGGTCAAATTCTGACCTCCGAATTTGACTGAAGTTCGGAAGGTTTTGATGAAAACTCAATAGCCTACAAGGTATGATAATTTTAAGGGATGGAACAATATGAAATCTCTGGGAATGGGGATCAATTTGAAGGAAGACTCAATTTGAAAAAAAAACCACCAAAAACTGAATACACTCATTTGAGTAAAAAAAAAACCCCTCAAATTTTCAACTTCTATGAATCCCTGTACTATATATGATGGATTAGAAGTCTAGATTATGGAACAACTGTATGTTGCTTAACCGAACATTACCTAACTTTATATAAGGACTGATCATATATATTGTAAACACTTGTCTAATTATTGTTCCTTAGCTAGTTTTTGCCATACTCTGTACTCGCAGTCATGTAACCTAATAATCACATTGAATTGAATTGAATTGATAGTAGTCTTGAAAAACTGTGATATCTTACATGTACAATGACTCGCAATAGAGATCTGAAACTACTTTAACTGTATACTGAAGTCTCCATTGGCAAAATAATTTAAAAAATCTTTGGTCAATGTTTTAGCTTTTGTACGCACCAGATATTAATTTTGGGAATTAAAATTTTCAAATGGCTCTTCCAGTAAACAAGTATGAGGCAACTGCTTGTGTATTGTTCAGTTAGCAGCTACATGTATATTTCACATTTTTCATTTTCCCGCAAAAACTATGGAACAATGATGACCACATCTACATAATAAAGTTCCAGTGTTGAAAATCTGTTCCTGAAATAAATAGTTAGAATACAACTGCTACATTTACATTTCAAACAACAATGACAACAAATGGTATTTACTCAAGTTTTCAAGCTACATGTAGGCATGTTACTGGTTCATGTTGATCTAAGGCCATTCCAGATATTCTCTTTTCACATTATTAACCTACATGGATTTTTCCGAAATCCAATATACAAATTAACAAAAAAAATATATATATATATAAATAAATAACAGCTACAAGTAGTTTGTGACCTATCCAACTTTACGGCAAACGCATAATCTATTGAGTGGCTCTCTCACTGGGCTATTTAGAAACTTTGTGTCAAACAAGATGGCTGCTATCAATCAAATTGTCGGATTTCGAAGTAACTGATTTGGAATGGAAAAGTTATGAAATATATACCGTATGATATGGTGATCACGAATATGCAATTTTTTTTATCCTAGGGTTTGACCGCCATCTTGAATTTAAGGCTACTCTACCCTGTCATTCTAAGTAACGGAAATGAACTGGGATGATTGCATGTTCATGTACATACACATATACATGTAGCTGTCACTGGGGGACTTGATCAAGGAGAATTACTCTGTCACAACCCTGCTCAGCCTGCCTGATTACACGGTGTCGGCCCTAACGAGCAGCCTGATTAAAGGTGTCCTCACACAAATGAGATCATGATTGCAGTACTACAGGAAATTTGACCAGGACTGTCCAGTCACTTTCACTTGAAACACAGAGATCTTGCACTACATGTAGCATGTCTAGGTCAGGCCAGGCCACTTTCTGTTGGTCAGCCTTTGATGGCCTTTGATGTCCAAGATGTTGGACTGGTCTGTTGGACTACATGTGCACAGAGGATCCTGAAGTTGGATGACAGAGGACATTGTCAGAGGGCACAAACTACATTTCTGCAAATTGATTTTTTCCATTTCTGCAAATTGATTTTCCACATCCAAAATAATGTGCCAAGAATTGATGCTCATTGTTGGCTGTTTCTCACAACTACATAAGAAAATATTTAATAATAATATTATCAAGGTTGTGGTTTACTGTTTACTGTTTCAAAACGATATCTGCAGTGCTGTCGATTTATTAAAATTTTCAAATTTTTTCCACTAAAGGCATGGTTAAACTCGGCATATTTTAAAAAAAGCATACTATTTATCATAAAAAAATTTTTTGTGTTAAATATATCACGAAAATGTGTTGATATTTGATGAAATCTGTGACGCAGATTCTGCAAATATCAATGATTAATAATAGATAATTTTCACATTTATAAAAAAAGATAAACGTATACAAAATTTTACTAATTATAGTATTTGGGGGAAGATGTCGTTGGGGGGGGGGGGGAAATGTTGTGGGGGGAAAAACAGTTTTACCACAGCAATTGCTGAATGCTGTGGTTTATTAAGGGTTATTGATAAGTAAGGTGCAGTGTGTGCCAAGTTCAAACCTTGACGTTTGAAAAAAGCAGAAGAGTGGCAAATCACTCCCTTGAAGTCGGCAAGGGGAGTGAAAAAGAGAGACAAATAGCTCTCTCAGACTTACCGAGGGGAGTAATTTCTATTTTCAATAAATATTTGGATATCGACATGCCTCACTGGCAGCTATTTGTGAGAAAGTCGGATGGAATGGAGAAGGCGGTTTGATCGTACCAGCAATAATGGCAATGGGGAATAACAAGTTTTCAACATTAGGAAGCTATAAACTTGAAATGATTGGGGTCAGGAAAGTTACCTTGCCTATATGCTACATGTATTTGCTGGAGCAGGCCCAGAATAATGAACGGATGACAAAGAAGACCAGAAAACATGTAGAGGAATAAATTGTATAATGTCTTGAACAACCATTCTTATTCCAAGACATTATAGACAAAGTGCAAAGTTCTGAATCATGGTGTGACTCCATTGTAACATTCCACGCGAGAAATGTTGACAGATTCACACAGTTTCCTCTAGCTGCCATACTGGAACGTCGCAGTAAACGTCGGATCTCGAGGGATTTCAAACTTCCAACTTCTGGTATTAATCCCATGATGCCGTTATGCAAAACATGGCCACGCCCTGGTCAGATTCACAGTGCGCAATTGATAGATATTTGTTGCATTTTTCAATTGGAAAGGAAATTAAACCATCGGAATGAAGGCACGCTATATTGCACTGGGGATGCATTTTAGGCACGATAGGGAGCGGGAGCGATCGCGCCCCTCAAAACGCAACATCTGCAAGTTGAATTCTGAACTAATGATTGACTTCCAAGATCCTATCAAATCAAATGGAAATTGAAAGTCAAAATGCCTAGTTCCCACCTCTCCAAAGTTGTGCAATGTGGTATTCTTGCAGGACAAATATCACTCCCCCCTCCCCCGTTAATGGTCCCCCAAACCTATCTATAGTTTCCCTACAATATCCCCAGACGTGTACATAACAGAATATAGAAATTATTCATGTTCCAGTACCCAACTTAATCAACCAAGAACATCCCCCACCCCCCCACCTCACAATTCACCATGTTCGTACCTTGTACCTTGTGTAGAGTCCTGGCATTTAATTATTATATTTTCGAGTTCTGCCCTTTGTATTTTATGCGAGCTACATATACAGTATGCTTTGATGCAAGTATCTGTAGAGAAGGTCAAACAATGTATGGCCAACTGGATGTATACTCAATCCTCCACTTGTTACATTACGACAAATTGCGTACACAACGCTTAGGTTTGTCCAGTCATGGGATCACAATAGTGGCCAGTATGAATGAGACGGAGAGGAAGAGAGTCGCTCGATTTCTCTGGACTGATTAAATCTAGCTAGGCCGAAAGACTTGATTTAATATTTCCCCCTTGACGGACAGGTTATTGATTGCGAGTCCACACCGGCGGACCGTCGCTCGTTTTTCCGTCTCACTGCGCCAAGCTTTCTGGGCACTCGCGACAGGCTGTGGGGGATGTACAGAATCTATTTTGCTGACCCCGAGCTGCTCCGAGAACCGCGCTATCTCTGATCTGGATATTGATTGGTTAAAAGCTCTGCCCGCGCCTGATAGACTACAGGATGTCTGACGAGGTATTCAGGATATTAGCCCTCGAACCTGCAACCATCCTACATGTAAACTGAACCAGAAAACAAGAATAAAAAAAAAAATAAAAAAAATAAGGTGTTCCTTTTGAGTCTTTCACCTTATTTATTTTCTTCAAAGTGCCCAAAGGTTGAGTATATTACATATAGCATGGGATGAAGGGTGGTGAGAGGTGAATAACCCTACATTATATTCCAACATGTACCGGTACATGAATGTAACTTGCAATTGATCAAACACAGACAGCTTGTACATCACTTTTTGACCTCGTGCTAAACTTGGTAGAAGAGATATTGTAGTCAGGGGGTGTCTGTCTATCTCTCCATTTTCCTTGTATACAAACTATTTCAAGGACGTATACAACCCGGAATTATAAACTCCATGCATCACATATGCAGCTGGTGATGGGTACATGTAGAAAGCCTATATTGACCGTATCCTATTTTGTCAAGGTCAAATTCTAGTTTTAGCAATACTTTTTTTCAGAGCTGAATAAAGGTGGAGACCTTTTCCTTTGTGTACATGTAGTGTTACAGATATCATAAAGAAAAATGAAGTAAAAATATGGGGATTTCCACATTACATCAATGTACATGTAGGGGCCATCAACCATAATTCTCTCTACTACTATATTCTACTAGAATATCTCAGACCATTGTTCAGCAAAATGAATCAGAGCAGGGTTCGAATTTGGGGAAAAAACTGGATGCACACTGTGCATCTTAATTTTGTAAGCACATGCAAACCAAATAATGTACATCTTGACACAAATTCAGATCATCTATAATATATAACAATATTTGACTTCTTGGCAAGAAACAATCGATTTTTCCCAATAATTTGAGGCATTTGATTGTGAGACCCTGTATACATGTATAACACTGGCATCTTCAAATACATGTGAGGAGCACAGGTGACCTTTTGTAGAATACAGTGTGTTATGTGAAGGAGAGACTGGCTAGGCAGAATGTTCTCTTGAAGATTTTCCCCTCATTACTTCTTCCTGCACCAAATCCAGGTGCATACTCCAAACTGACCTTGGTTGATCAGAGTACCAGTGGTCTTCAAACAAGAGTTCTAAATTTATGGACACCATCGACCCATCGACCTCAATCAATTATAATTTGATTTCCAGCCAAAATGTGTTCTGTATGTTGGAGTGATTGGCTGACCTACATCTAGGACTGACCCAGTTAATGATTGGCTGACCTACATGTACATGTATCTATTTGGTCTGTCCACCCTAACACCATGTTTGGGGCAATGACCCAGATACAGAAGGATGATGCTAGCGAATTTGAGCTATTGCTAGGTGTGAAAGACCAATATTTTGGAAAAGAAAACTGATTTATCTAGGATTTTATTTTTCTGCAACTAATCACTTCTTCTGACAAGTCGTTCCAGTGATTGAGGTCAAATGAAACCAACCATGTTCTAAAATAACCAAGAAAAATACAAGAGACTGTATTATATTTTACTTCAATCTCAAAGAAAGACATTGTAGGCATCCGTTATTGTCCTCCTCCTATGATTCAAATGACCCAAAGTAGCTGCCTACTTTCTATGTAATTTCTATACTTGGAATACTAAATGTCACTTCTTGTGGCGGCCTACTTCCATGTCTTTGTCAGAGCGAAACAGCTCGCCAATTACCAATATATGAGTTGTCAGAGCATTTCCATCATAGCTCTCTAGATTTGTATCTAATACCACTTATGCCAGTGCTAGGGGCCATGTGGTCATATCATCCAAGTTGCCACATGAACAGGTACAATAAAAGCGTACCTGACATACAACACATATCACAAATCATTAGATTCTTGGTATGTGCTTTAGAATAGGTTAATCGGAAGGCTATACTGTGAAGTCATGTGGCTCTGTCAGTATGTCGGCACCTCTTCTCACTTCTCTTATATGTGTTGTAATTTGACCGGCTACTTCAAAACTTAGTGACATCCCTGCTATGTGTTGTTTCTGATTGGTTCGAAATGTACTGTTCATATTCTGAAGATAATTGGCGGGCTAATACACCAAGGCAAGTTCAGAGCGCAAGATTATATAAATTGACTGGGTATGAAGATGCAGCATTATACATGTATTTGTTGTATTGTTTGTTATAAAGTGACAGTTTCACCACAGTATAAATGGTGTAGCATGTTGACTGAAGAGTCTAAAACAGAGTTCACCTTCAGTGGAAAGGAGACACTTCGATGATGTTTTCATGCTGAACATCGTGATCTCACTCCAGACCAGAAATTGAAACTAACAGGAGACTCAGTGGTTTTGAGCAAAGCTGTATAATGCCAACATTGAACATGTTGGAAGGGAGGAGTGAAGACTATGGGCAAGGATATGAAGCAAGTTTTAACAAATCAGTTTCAATTATTTTGACCCCAGTTGTCCTCCATCATGTAGGAGTGAAACTGTTAAACATGTTAAATAGTCACAACTGTAATGCACTATACAATTGAGATTAAAATGTATGATTGATAATGCATGAAAGTATTCCTTTCACACAGTTATTATGGCACGGCATTTGGCCACGGCATTTGGCAATTGCTAAATGATGTGGTACAAACATTTTATATGTAAGCTTACTGCACCAATTTTTAACCTGGTCTTATGAAATAGGAGTTACATGTACTCCTATTCTGATACCAGAAATTTGTGCCTTGGCAGATTTCCTAAGGCCACTGTCAATTAATAATGTAAAAATACACATGCTGAGTGCGATAATTATTAATTACATATGTATTAACTTGTAAACCAATTGTATACAAATATGAAGAAAATGAGCAAGTTTTAGTCCTGAATTAAAATGTAAATCCCCCTTGGATTTTAATTATTTGCCCTCAAAATATAGATGAGGGCTGGTTACGGGAAATGAACCATTAATTATCAGTGGCCTAAATGTGAGGGCTGCTGTCTGCAGTTTACATTGTAATTTTTTGGGTGGGCTGATTGATAAACTATCCCCCACAAAATGTTGGAGAGATAGTTCAGTTCGGCCACCATTAAAAAATATCTTGGTTCGGTGGCTACCCACTCACCAAAATACCCCAAATTCAAAACTGTTTATTTGCCTATCTGCCTTTTCTTTCTCTCAAATTTCATGGAAAACTCGTGGCTTTTTCCAGTAAATTTGACTGAACTAAAAAAAATATAAAACTCTGAGATATGTCGGATTATGGCCAACAAACAAATTTTTAAGGATAACTTTACATGTGGGCCTGGCCTAAATGTACTGTACTTTCCTAATATCATCAATTTTAGTTTAAATCAGCATCATTATGGCATCAATATTAGACATGTACATGTAAAATTCAGCAGAGTTGGCATATCTCCATGTTCATTGTCTGCAGAGAGAAGTCCAATCTGTAGTATTAATGTGATGTATTGACAAGTTGGAATCCGACAGTATAATAATACCAGGACAGTCAGTATAATACCAGGCAGGATTGTGCTGCTGTAAGGCTGCCAATACATGTCCTGATCTAAACCCTGGCCTGCCCTGGTGCACTGATATTGGGATACTGTCTGATTTATAACAGGATCTGTCAAGGAGCTCATCAAAATTTAATTAATGTAACCCTAGACTCTTATAAAGCCTTCCATAATTCCCCCATCCATTTGCATCTGTATGGTCTAGTGTTAGAGGGTCCACAGGAGGAGGTACACATGTATATCTATCACACATGTGCATATCAAGTGAAGAGGGTTACACAGGCGGGGTGGGGGTGTCATTCTGCACGTGTTCACTTCCATGAGACGATATTAAATAAAGAGGATAAGCTTCCTTGATGTATGCATAGTCTACTCATTGAAAGAGGTCAAGAACTGGGAGCTCTTTTGACTGGAAAAAGCGGGATGTGAAGTGGGGGATGTGACCATTTTTGCATTTGTGGAGAAGAGGGAGTCCGAGGAGAGGTCTGGTTTTTGTACACATTTGCTGGTATGAATTTCATTCTTATCATGAATGTTTAACCCAGGCATAGAAATTTTCTGGTAACCAAAATTTAAAGGGTAGAAATTTTTGTTTTGTCTGAAATGTCTAAAATAGCTCTTACTGTTGTTGATGATATTGTACATTTAGTGAGGTTGAGACTTTCCTGCTGTTGTCACCATCCTGGGAAAATGTTTTTGAGAGTTCTCCATTTTAAACATTCCATAGTCAAAAGTGGTACTTAAAAATCCACTATATAACAACTAGTCAATTTTGTGTTTTGTGTGTTTACAGTATTGAGTATTCGAGGGGCACAAGAGGAGGAACCACCCGATCCACAGCTCATGCGATTGGACAACATGTTGATAGCGGAGGGCGTAGCTGGCCCCGAAAAGGGTGGGGGTCCGTCAGCTGCAGCCAGCGCCACAGCTGCTGCCTCGGGTGGACCCGGTCAACCGGATAACGCCATCGAGCACTCAGACTACAGGGCCAAACTGGCTCAGATTAGACAGATATACCACACAGAACTGGAGAAATATGAACAGGTACGTCTACACTGTACGACAGTACAGTTGAATTGTAATCATAGTGACTGTAGAGTAGGCGGGTACAATGGAACTTGTAATAATGACTACTGGATAGTGTACATGAGAATGTAAACCATGTTAACTTAAGAAGGTATCCATTGTAACTCGATAATTTAACCTTGACAACTTCAGAATGTAACCATGGTAACTTGACAATGTAACTATGGTAACTTGACAATGTAACTATGGTAACTTGACAATGTAACTGTGGTAACTTGAGAATGTAACCATGATAACTTGAGGATGTAATCGTGGTAACTTGAGAATGTAGCCATGGTAACTCAAGAATGTAACCATGGTAACTTGAGTATGTAACCATGGTAATGTGAGAATGTAGCTGTGGTAACTTGAGAATGTAGCCATGGTAACGTGAGAATGTAACCATGGTAACTTAAGAGTGTAGCCGGGGTAACTTAACTCTCGTCCTGTCAGTCCCGACTTTACACGGGACCCACTTGTCAAGTTTTCTCTGCCGGTCCCAACATATTACATTCTGATGAACTACAAAAGTTGTAATACAACTTCGCTTATATTCATGTGGTGTCCAGTGCCGTTTAAGTTGAAATTTATTACCATGTAGATGCCAGTTTCATGGAATATTTCTTAATTATAATGTCTTTATTTTAACAAATAGGATATCCGATCGCATTATACTTGTCTAAAAATGTAAAAAAGAATTAAACTTAATTTGTGTCATACGTTTGTGTCATACTCTTATCAATCTGTGAACTGTGGTCTATTTCAGGCTTGTAACGAGTTCACAACACATGTGGTAAACCTCCTACGAGAACAGAGTCGTACCCGTCCTATCGCGCCGAAGGAGATTGAGCGCATGGTCAGTATTATCAGGAAGAAATTTGCCGCCATTGAGATGCAGCTCAAACAGAGCACGTGTGAGGCTGTCATGATTCTCCGGTCACGATTCCTAGATGCCAGGTATGCACTACCTTTTCTTCTGAACATGCTGGGTTCGCAGCAAATCTTTTGCAACAGTTCAGTGGCAACATTGTATTGTTGTGGATGGCTTCCGGCAGGGAGTTTCCCCTTTTGAATGGCAGCAAAATGAACGGATGTTTTCTGATGTGATTCTTAGACAAAGATTTGTCTGGTGCACAAACAGGTGCATTGATGCATTACTCTCTGGGAATTTGTGGTTCATGCTTTTCCTCTCCTGCTTATGTCTACAGCATGGGGAATATTTTTAATCAGCGATAACCGTTGAAAAAATGGTAAGTATTCCAAGAAAGGAACCCTTACAGTGGTGATCATTTTGGCAACTTAGTCCAGTTATCTCTTATTAAAATATATTTCCCATACTAAACATAGGAAGAAGAGGAAAATACAAACCACAAATTTATACTGTGAGTCACACATCGGTTGGCTGGGGCCTTCCAAAACCTTACTAAGTTTGAACGTCATCTGAAGGATTTTAATCCAACAAAGTCATAGCAGTTATCCAACTGGGAATTTTCAGTTGCAGTATAACTTTGACAGACAATTGTACTTCTGTCCCAAAAAGACGAAGACAAAGCAAGAGATTAACACTTGGAATTCAAAACGGTTTTTTAGTCATTAAATATGACCAAAACTACATGTACATGTATGAATGAAAATATTTAACGATTGCTATGGCAACATTTCCTTCTTGATTCAGAAATTGTCAGGCTGCATAAATACATGCCATTGTTTGTATTAGATTCACATAGCAATTTTGACAATGTATTTTAAATTTACTGGTTTAGAGTTAGATGTGTGTTTTATCGAGGGTAACTTGTGTTGGATTGTGTCCAAAAAAATACCACAACAATAATTGCTACTATCATGTACAATGATATAAGGGTCACTTCAATCAATCGAGAGGCTTTCTCAATAACCAGATAGTACTGACAAATATCGTGTCTTGAAAGATTCAGCATTATCGCTATTGGTTTGTCATCGCAGTTCTACCTCAACAGTCTCTTGTTTACTATCCCCCTCCATCACTCCCCCCCCCACCCCCCACCCCTCCGGGGAAGTTATTGATCACTCTACTGGAAAATAAAAATGTACTGGAGAGTTAAACCGAATTAAGTGAATCGCTCTCGCAACACAAAACCTATGAGTGAACAACACCTCTCTCAACTTGTACAAGCACAAGAGACTGCCTCGAGTACAAGCCTGTCGGATACAATTTCAACCCTACTCTAAATCACTTTTGAGATGAATTTCGTATCCATCTTGAAAACTTCACTGGGCCATTCTGGTAGAGATCAAACCAGGAAAAAACCAATTGAAATTGACGGCCTTCCCGGTTTCGGCTGAAAAAATTTATCATTCACTTAAAACTTCTTGAGAATCCATCTCAATAAGTTGAACCCGAATCCTTTAATAGCTTTGTGTAGCACCAATTTGGTATGTTGCTCATCTTCATACACCAGTTTGGTATGTTGCTCATCTTCATACACCAGTTGACTTCTCCATTCACACTTTGAATTAGCCTTGATAAATCAGCCCACCAGCTCTGTTTAAAAGATTTTATAGACATGAAATGCATCTAATCCATTTGAATTTCGAAACGTGTCGTGTGAGTGGGTTATTGATTGGCTGTCATATGTATCTGGCCACCCCAACCACCATATTAGCAGGAATAAGGCCAATCACAGGAAGCTTGAGAGTACTCCATGATGTTTTCACCATTATCTGGCAGTTCAAGGACATAGGACTTGTTTTTGTTTTCAGGCGGAAGCGGCGGAACTTCAGCAAACAGGCAACGGAAATCCTTAACGAGTATTTCTATTCCCATCTGAGTAACCCGTACCCTAGCGAAGAGGCTAAAGAAGAGAAGAACTGGCGAGGAAATGTGGAATTGCCGTCTCACAGGTCGGTGCAGTTGGTGAATTTGTGTGCACATGATCTCTCGAAAAAACTGTGTTCATTACAGCAGTTACAGGGTGGAGATGCTGAGTTGAAACATTTTGGATGTAGAAGAATAGGATGCTGGGTTCAGAAGGTAGAGGTCAGAAGATCGGATCTCAGTCAACAATACCTCCTGAGTTACTTTTATTGGGTGATTGGGCCCATTGGTTTGGCAGAAGGGTGGACCCTTCTACAAGGTTTCAAAGGTTCCTTGCAATCTCAGGTGTGGACTTGATTGGCATCAGTAGGCAGTTGATATGCAAATGATCTGGTTCAAATGTTGACACGGAGAAAGCTTATATGGGTATAGAAGTTGACAGTTGGTGGAAGAGTTGTTCGTGGTACAATTCCTAGCAAAGGCATACACTGGACAAGTGGGATGTTGTACATCTCAATTTATTATTTGCAGGAGAGTTTAACATTTCTTGGGAGATTAAGTTTTTGTGGTTTTTTCTATATATTCAAGTAAGGGGAGACAAGGTCACAGGCATGGGTCAGAGGAAACTACTTTACATTTGGCATAAGTTGGGAGACAACCTAGTGCAAACATGAGTCAGGCGAGAACTTGATTTGGTACAGTCGAATGTTGTGGATTTGGTGCAGGGAAGCATTGAATTTGGCATTAGCACAGGTCAGGGGAGACACCTTTTTTCAACTGGTGCAGTTCATGTTGATATTGTAAATCCCCCATAATAATTCATTTACAAAAAGTGAAATTTCTTACAACAGGAAGTTGACCAAACGGATGAAAATCCTGAGAAGCCAATATTTCTTTGTTGTTTTAATGATTTTAGAGGCTGATCAAATTTAATAATGTTTGAATTTTGTCCACAAAATTTGTGGTTTTTAAATTTTAATAGTGTGATCGAATTATAACTAGAGGATTTACTTTATACATGTATGTCATTCTTGGCGATCAAGGTTGAGTTTGTGATGGAGCTATGTACATGTATTTCATTGAGTAAAACCTACATTACCAGTTCGTGTAAGTATACTGCATTGACGAGAATATCAGTAATAGCCAGAGCTACATTTGGGATGTCGAGGTAGGAAAGGGGAGGTAACTGTGTTTGCACAATTTCACCAACTTTAACGCATCTGCTAGAGGGCAATTTCACACTTCCTCTACCTATGCTACATTGTTGTATCTCTTTCCATTCTCCAGGATAAAGGTAGTATATGGGGAAGAGTGTGGCATGTCGTACTTTACTTTTGTCTGCATGGAAAACAAATTTGACTCGCACTAAATTGTCAAATTCCACATGGAGTTTCTAAAGTTATGGTTGTCGATGTACTCTACTCCTAGCCAATATTATTTGAAAGTGATATCGATTTACTCCTTTCCAACCCGAGATGTTGGCAGTGTCATATTTACGCAAACTTAATAATGTGTAGCAATAATGCAGCAAAAGTACTAAAGTGTTGCAGAAATATTGTACAAGTGCAAATCCTTAAAAATCAACAACCTTGAGTTTGGCTTAATGCTGTAGTATTACATAGCTATTAGCATGCAGATATATGCAGTTTGCCCTGTTTTTACTACATAGCTTGAGTTATCTCCCTTTACTTTCCCCACAGGTGTCCAACTGGTTTGGCAACAAGCGAATCCGGTACAAGAAGAATATTGGTAAGGCCCAGGAGGAAGCGAACCTGTATGCCGCGAAATCAGCCGCTGCAGCCGCCGCGCAGCAGGCAGTAGGGGGCCAGGATGGTTCGTCTCAAGGTATCCATGGAAATGAAGGCTTGGGATACTAACTTCACCTGGGATTTGATTGGTTACCAATATTTTGAATTTCTTCTCATTGGTCATCAGTTTGTTCATTACTAAATTCTGTATTAAAATAATCAACTTTGTATGAGGGCTTTTCATTGGTTATCAGTAAAGTGTTATTTTTTATTGGTTAACAGTAGTACTTATATGTACTCTTCTTTGCTTGTTAATTACTTAATAGTTTGCAAACCATACCTGTTGATTAACTGCTTCTTGATCAGCTAAACTCTGCTTTTTTAATTCGTTAATAAAAATGTCTAGCTTCTGGATTGGTCATGTTGGTCAGCTGTATATTTGAATTCAGTTTGTCTTGATTGGTTGTCAGGTTCATCCAGTTACAGTATGGTGCCCTCGTCACAATCTGCCCAAATGGGGGGACAGATGTATATGAACCTCAATGGAGACAACTATCAGAGCCCCGAGGGCAACGTGGGAGCGAATGTGCAATCCCAGGTATGCAACGAATAAACGTCTCAAAATGCTCTCATGCACTGACGTCATGGACACAATTCTTTACAGGCACACATGCTGGTAGTGTCCCCTTGTCCAAATCATCGTTAATATCTATGTATTGGCCTACATGTGCCAGCAGTTCAGATGTCTGTGCACGGGCCTTCGAAGGCTAGATGCAAGTGTATGTGTACACTATCCTGGCTGTCTGTAGAACACTTGTAAGCATCTGTGTCACAGCATAATACAGTGTTGCCAATTATATATATCTTGCTGATAGTATAAGTATCCAATGTAGTGACATCTTGTATATATGGTGCATCCATAGTATCTAGTTTATTTAGTTACTCTTACCTGTTCCAGTACAACCAGATACGAAGAGAAGATAAGATTTGGCATATTGGCATCTCCCCACATCATGGACACATGCTAGCAGACATCACAGAGCTGGGGTGCCTGATCTATATTGGCAATCTCTGTGTTGTAAACTTCCATTTCTCCCTGACTTGGCAAGCCTGATCAGTGTGCTTGTCATAATGACTTGTGGAAAGTTCAAGTTGAAAATATGCCAGCCTGTTATCACTAATTAAAAATATTCCCCGATGTACAAGTATATGCAGAAATGAGAGATTTCGAGCCAGAGGCGTCTGTGACGGACCATATACCCCAGCTATATGCTGTTCAGTGTGGCACCTGTACGATGTTGTTTTGTAATTGAGAGAGGGGCCTTTTCAGTGATGATAGGTTGTTCACAATTTCAGAATGGCATAATGCATTGCATGGCCTAAGGTCAGGTACAGGATAGGTCTCACAGGTTGATGTGTGAATGAGGTGTTCAAAAACATGTCCATATATGACACTCAGCAAATAATCATGCCGAAGCTCAAATTCATATGTTTGCTCAGTCCTAAGCCGTATTTGTAAGTGGTTACTTTGTAATTTTGTGACCACTACTGTGGGAGATGGAAAGAGGATGGATTTAAGTGGAGTGGGTGGAGTAGTTAGGGATTGGGGGAGGGGGGAGGGAGTCACAGGTCATCCTTTCATTGGGCAGCTGTTAAGTTGGATGATTTTTGCTTTTATATGGACACAATGCAGTTATGCAATTTAGAATGGTGATATTTACTGGAGGAGATCAGACTTCATGGACATTTTGTTTGCTTTGCCTTCAGCGCATTCTGTATGGATCCATGGTCTGTGTGTGTGTCTTTCTTTTTCCTCTGCAGCAGAAAGTACATGCAATTTTATGCATCCTGAATGTTAGAAAGTACACAAACATTTCATTTGCGGATAAGTTTTATGCTTTTTGGGAGGTTTAAACATAGTGTTTTGTGGTGTTCTGTATCACCTCAAAATTTTATCATGGCCAAATTCGAGTGTTCGATTTTATCTTCAAAAGCATTCTCAATACCAATTCATTTCTTTACTTGAATCAGAGTGCTTTCTGTCTGCATACTCTCAATACATCTATATAAACCGGTGAATATTGTGTGCTCACTGTGTGGAATGAGTTTCACTCTGCATGTGTTTTAGATTATGTTCTTTATCCTCTAGGCAGAGTTACTTTCCTTCATTACTCATGAATCATGTGCAGCATTCTTTGATTTATGCTTGATGGGAGACAACTCTGCCTGGAGAATGTATGTTCTTTACAAACTGAAATGTCACTAACACTATCAAGCTCTGTATTCGTCAAGCATTGATGGTTTAAGATTAAAAAGTAGTAGAATTCGTTGGGAATGATGTTTTAGTCTGATGCATATCAAATTGGAGCATGTTTCAATAGTATTTGTCTTCAATTCTTAACAGATTCCTGAGTTTCTGAAACTCGAATACATTCTTTGAACATGTTCATCAATGCTTGACTACCTACACAGGTTGCCGAGGAAATGCTTTCACTGTGCTTTAAAATGGGAAAGTACTGGGACATGCAAGAAGGGAAATGGTTGGATGTTTCCATGGCAACCTGAAGGAGCACCAATTGTCTTGATGTTGTATTCTGCATGTGCCAAGCACACAACAATGCCATGATCTGGACCTTGGATGTTTTTCCAGGGTGGGTGTGTCAAGTCAACCATCCTGTCATTCTGTGTAAATCTGAAAGTTACGCTATAGTCCCAACTCCCCTTAATTTTGTCCATAACTGAGTTTTCTCCACTAGCCTATCTCCTTATAATCTTAATATATTCGCTGATGTCACTCCAGCTCTCCTTCAAAACAGCAGACAAAATTCATCAATTAAATATATTCATGCATTACTAAATCAAAACATAGCGAGGGACCCCCAAATTCTTTTTCCGAATTTTGAATCTATATTGCATTTGGAAATTGTACGGAAAGTGTGGAGAAAATGGCATGGATTTTATGAATTCAAATGGCAATTGATGTAAATATTCATGGTAATAATTACCAGAACAGTAGTGAAAATGAGCGAAACGGTTCATTCATTGTAAATATATTCACAAATGGTGTGGGACCTCCCAAATTTTATTTGCTACCATACTTGGAATCTATATTAAATTGAAAAACTTTAAACTGAGTATGAAGCTAGTGACATGGATTTCAGTCTAGAGCGAGGAGTCCCCTTAATTTGCCAAAAATTGTGTTGAGGTTGGGATATTACACTGTATTCACCTAATTCCTGTCTGATTGGTTAGTTCAACACATTTTCCCCATATACAAGGAGAGGAAGGAGAGATGTGACAATAACTACCCAGAGCTACTCAAACTGAGAGCATGTGAGGATCACTTGGTAGTGGTAGGTTGGGGAACACCAAATTGCAGTCCCAATTTGAGGTTGAGTTAGGGTGGCGGGGGGAAAAACAGGCACACCTTCAAAGGGATGGATTCGTATATTCCAAAATTTTATGTGGCACGCCTGAACGAAATCAGAATTCCACAGGATGGCAGAGCTGGTATGTGCAAATCAGACCTTTGTCAGGCAATGGTGTGTGCTCTGGTCTCTAGCACTCCTGAGTGCAGTCACCTTCTGTTCTGTAGGTTAATGCATTGCGCCATGTCATAGCTCAGTCGGGCGGCTACAACACAGAGGGCCTAACTCCTAGCTCCACTGCCACCAGCATGTACGAACCTCATATGCAGCAGGTACCACCCTCTTCTGGAAGACATTAATGATTCCCTTCTCGACGGAGAAATGCTGAACATTGAATAAGATATGAAAAATATATTGAATTGAATTTTAGAAAAGATATCTTTTTTTTTCAATCTCAGTCAGGAGTAGGCGGACTCCTACCAAAGTTACGTGTAAATATGTGTTTTGGCTCGAAAGTACATTTGCACAATACGATTAAGCATTTTTCACATTGTTCAAGTGTATTATGCGTACAGAGAAAATTTACAGTTAACTTGAATTCGGCAGCACAAAAAATAGATTTCGGAAATAAATTTTTGTATTTTTGTATTTTTTGTCAATTAGAATCATATTTTGAAGCTAAATGATTCTGGTAAAGAAAAGTCAGACATTTTTACTCTGGCTGAAAGAAAAATGTTCGTATTGAGAGGAGAATTTGCCTCGACTTGAGAAGATCTAGAAACTTGAACATCTCAACTGGAGGGAACTGGTGTGGTTTAACTGGGAAGGGTCAGGTTTTATTATATGGTGTATGGTACAGGCCCTTTGACATTGTCCACCATCTTGAATTTTATGACGGGGAAACATGGGGAAGGCAAGTGACTTCGATTATGAATCCTGTTCGACAGAAAATTATTCAAATTTTGGAAATCAAGCTGGATAGCTTACAAGTGGATGAAATTATGTACCTCCAGTGTATTCGTTTGCACACTGTAAGGTAATTTTTCTTCTACCGACCTGTCATAATACAAGATGGCGGACACTGGTTTGGGGCCTGTTGAATGTGTTGGTATGCATGTTGTGTGTTCTGCTTTTGTCAATGTGGTCTGGATGGAAACTGTCTTTTTTGCATGATTTCTGAGCTGGCTTTGGGTGAAAGAGACCATGTTACTCATCATTACCATAACTTTCATCAGTGTTAATTACGTCTCTGGCCATGGTATGTGATAGGCCTGCACATGTTGTGTAACATGGCAGAGTTAACACATATTTTTGTGTTACTGAGTTAATCTGGACTACCCTCACTACAGAAAAAAAATAATAACGCCTCTCCCCTATCTCTACCCTTCCCCCTCCCGCATATGCAGTCATATGATCCCCTCTCGCTCAGTCATAGTCATAATTTTTGGGTCACCAGGTCTGACGAAGCTCGGCATAGCTCAGAGGTGATGTTAAAGGCAGTGTACATTTGCATGATGTCATGTCTGGCGATGTTCACAATCTCACTGGCATATTGTTTATATGATGCGATGTTGATTTCCGTAAGATAATCCAGGGTTCTACATGGAAAGCTTGAGTGCTGATTATTTTCGTACAAATGTGTATGGTTCAGCAAAATATGACAGAACAGTAAGCTAATATTAGAAGGCACTGGGAAGTGCTGGGTATTTGGCCCAAGTGCCAGGCTCACAAGCCCACCACCTCATGGCATGGACAGAATCATTATAGTTATGTTTTAGCATCCATTTTAAGATTGAGTTATTGTGTTATTTTGTAAATCATCCATTTATGTTCACCTGGATAGGAAAGATCACCAGGCAGCATGTTCATCACATTTGATCAATTCAACCTATAACTTTGTGCTGTTTTCCTCGGTGCAGCTGATAGTGAACATGGCACAATATCAAAATACTTGCGAAACCGCAATTTTTGATTCAGATTTGTCGATTTCTTGCTAAATTCTTCAAAACTTAGAAACTTTATGATTGATTGGATGGTCTTCAAATTTTTCTTCACGAGCCAATGAAAATAGTGGATTTATTGATGAAATTTGAATTGACCAATCAGGTGGAAGATAAATTTTGAATTGACCAATCAAGTGAAAGATATCACTGGAAATCCTATAAACATCCATTGCTGTGGATGATAAACAAGGCAGTAGACCTGCTACTCATAGGATTGCATCCATAACTCTATTAATGGTGAACATCTGGGGTTTTTTGTCCATGACCATATACATTGCTACTTTTATTTTGTTTTTCTTTACTCAGTTTTGTGTTTCTTACACTATTTACATTTGTTGTGTTTGTAATTTGTTTCTTTTTTTTATGATATCAGCTGTTATGTATTGACCATGTTGACACTCGTCCATTTTTTTTTTAACTACAAAAAATTATATTGTATTCGGTCTTTTATTATTGTGTTCAACATCAGTATTTTATTTGATATTTCAACTCAAAGTATACACGTACACTTGATCGTGACAACCTTGTTCATATCAGCATTTTGTTGCTCCGACTGCACATGTATTAGAGTCCAGATGTGCACGTAGGAACAAGGTACTCGGTGATGACGACCATGATGACATTGGAACGAGATCACATGACTGGTGGAAGGAGCACATTCTCGATCTTGTGACTTCTTAGATTATTGGATTCGTGTTTGAATTTTGAAATATTCTGCAGCTCCGCATATGACCAATTATCATTAGGATTGCCGAGCTGCTAAACAGTTAGCGATTGATAATTGCTGGTTCCCGGATATCTCGCGCACTCATCCGTAATGTCCATGCATCTGTATAGTGTGTGAACTTAATTTAGCTAATCTTAGTGCATCGTAAATAAGTAGCTTAACCTTTCAGGCTCGCAAGATATTTGACGGTCAATCTAGGGGTACATATGAAATTGTGATTTTGTATAATTTCCCCAATTTGTACTTTTAGACTTGGTATATTCATCCTATGATGGGATCATTATTATATGTATCTCTTTAAGTGCTCAGTGGAATCTCAGTTCATGGTTCAAAATTTTTAATCCTTTCAATTATTTGTGGAATTCGAAAACTGGTGCATAATTTTCAGTTGAAATCATTTTCTCATCATGTGGCTAGTATGACATTTAATTTTCATCATTTTAAGTACTGTTGAACTTCAAAGCTAAAATGCAAAAGTTTTCATAT
The DNA here is from genome assembly GCA_036873755.1 of Hanleya hanleyi. NCBI lineage: Eukaryota > Metazoa > Mollusca > Polyplacophora > Lepidopleurida > Hanleyidae > Hanleya > Hanleya hanleyi. Next base: position 48,444 of record JAVTVY010015761.1, on the reverse strand, counting down.
TTTTTGTGTTTATGGGTTAGTAAATGATGGAAATATCAGCCTATCTACATGTACTTTGTTTGGATTTATTTGGAGTATTTTATCTCCTAGCATCTTCAGAAAAGTGCTACAAAGTTGGGATCTCAAGCCAGGCCGATTTTAGAAACACATCACTGATCTGCCCTTGTTTGCCACTAGTTTGTGACGTCACACCAGACCACCATGACATCACAATCAGGGAAAGCGAAGCGATCACACGGTTTGCAAATCTGAATTCAGTTGAGCTTGGGGTACCAACTTTTTAAAGATTCTAGCAGACAAAATACTTCTAATTGAATCAAGCGAAGATGATACAATGATATTTCTGACATTATTCAACTTTGAATAAAAAAGTATCTTTAATCTCAAAATCTTTGCATTTCACCTTTAAGCAGTACCAGTGCTTGATCTTCACACACCAGTTCAATTTCTACGCAAAAAGTTTCAAAATCACCTTGGTATATTCGCTCGCCTAAATCTTGTACATTTCACCTGCTTACCAATCAGGACCAGCACCTGTCCGCTCAGTAGGGTGCCTTTAAATATTTCGTGAGCTGGGAAAAATTCATCCAAGGCAATATGGAGGTAGGTGTGACGCGATATATATCAGTTAAGGAGATGTCGGTTAGCCCATACATACCCTGGTGTGGTACAGAAAACAATACTCGCGTTGAGTAATGCCTTGGACTGGGAACTTTTTAAAGTCTGACCGGTTTCGATCCTAGTGGGATCTCGTCAGAGACTGCAATATTTGGGTTTGTTTGGTGTATTTATACTAAGACAGCTATCAGCATGTTGGTCGGAGTTGTATGGTAAATGACGTATGTTGGTCGGTGGTTGGCTGGTGACGATAGTCAAGGGGTTGAGAACCGTCCATCTGACGATATGTGTACCTGTGTTTGTGTATAATGGGTGGTCTTGACCGGCACTGTATTTCAGTGAGCTACAGTCACCTGTGATGTGATATATAGGTCAGCCAATCAATGGTGATCTGATGTGACACGTTTTGGTGTAAATTCAGAGTGAGATGGATTTAAAGTCAAAAACATTTACAATCCTCCATGGAAGACTAGTAGATGGCAAATATACCAAGGTTAGTTTGAAATGTAATGCATGGAAATTGATTCAATAGCTGAGCTTCTATTATTTACGCAACAAAGTTGTCCCGGTAAGAAAATTACAGCATATTCTATGATTAAATAAGTTGTTTTGTTTTATCTTCTGCAAACTTCATTGTGTGCTCTTTTGGCCAATTTTATAAGTGAAGATATATATATTTAGTTTTGTACCAATCCCTATCAGTGTACATGTACTTCACAGATTATTGGAGGAAAATGAACCTTTTTCGCCTGAATTCAAACTTTGTATAAAACCGAATATAATTAGCAATGTGTGCATAATATTTAATATTGCTTAAAATAACGTATAGATCTGGAATAAGAGAGGCATAATCTTCATGTTTGTTTTAGGTAAACTGGCATAAACTGATAACTACATGTAGATATACAGTGTATATATATGTAACCATATTGTAGAGGTACATGCAGCATATTGTGTTACTTTGTGTAAAAGTATTTTGTAACCTACATATCTCTGTGTACATGTTTTAGCAACAGTGCTCAAGATTTTGATGCAGTTGAGTAACATGTAGTTACAGGGTTAATATTCTAAGGCAGTGTTTTGAGCGGGTCACATGTTTGCATATCGGAAAATCTCATAAATAAAATGATAGAAATTGCGGATAGGTGTCAAAAACACCCTTCAAATTACATGTACGTTTTAACGAGTTAACTATTGTAGTTATTGTAATTAGTCCTAGTTATGTTTTGACCCCCAAATGTTCTTATGTGTTTAGTGTTTGTTTTTGGAAAACAGGGTATTCTGTGTTTGCGAGAAATAAAAGTATTATCTTTGTGGTAACCGTAATTGTCTCCATGGGTAACTATATCCAAAGTAACCATATATTATTTCCATGGTAACCATATTGTCTCCATAGTAATTGTAATTATCATCATGGTAACCATGATTATCTCCATAATAACGGTGGTATTTCCATAGTAACCATAATTGTATCCATAGTAACTGTAATTATCATCATGGTAACTATGATTATCTCCATAGTAATAGTGGTATTTCCATGATAACCATAATTGTCTCCATAGTAACAGTAATTATCGTCATGGTAACCATGATTATCTCCATAGTAACGGGGGGTATTTCCACGATAACCATACTTTATTGATGGTAAATGTAACTGTAGTCCCCATGGTTACGGTGTATTATTCTCAATCCTGTAATGCTATTAACCACATGTACATGTTTACTTGTATCATTGTCAATGTTAGGGACAGGAAATTATTTTACAACAAAGCAGCAAATTATCAACTTGAAATCATCAGGGGCGAGTTTAGAATAATTGATCATATTCATATCCCAATAAAGAGGAAGAGTTAGATCGTGTACCATATAAATTTGATAAAAACAAGATTTGCTTTGAATTTTAATAGTGAATTTTTAGACACTCTATCTGAAAGTTTTAGGCCAATACGCTTTATCCTTGCACATGCAGATCATCTGCTGCTTGTTTGTCCTTGTTTTTTACTTTAGAAAATCACCGGAGAACTCATTTAAATTTTTAATTTGAGGAATAAATTTGATTTGGTTAAATGTAATGACAGTATTGTTGCTGACAAGAATCACAGTGCTATTAGTTATCATAATAAAAGAATTCTCGTATTAATTTACGATTGTAGTTCCACTTAAGACTTTATTACCGCTGTATATTGAAGAGTTCCATTCATATATGTATGTGTAGGTCTGTGGGATATACATAGACTATTTTGTTGTATATGTTAAAGTCTTGCAGTTTGGATGTTAACTGATCTTTAATACTGACGATAATGCAACTGTAGTAGGGTATTAAAGCTGTATCTGTACCTAATCATTTGGATTGAGAGATTATTCGGAAAAATAAAATTTTAATGTTAAAATGTCAAACCCTTAGGAAATGCTGCAAAACTGTCGGAAGATACACGATTGCAGTTTTCAACTGGCGTTTGATTAATAGATTTAAAAGTTTTATCACCTTATATATGTCCAACCCATTTTCTTGATGGTACAGCATGTTAGCCCCAATATTGCTGCATCCATTTGGAATAATTAGGGAGTTAACGCCATTTTACTCAGAATTAGGGTTCCCATTGTGGCTTGGTTAAAATCAGGATAAAACCAGGCAAACTGAGTCTGATGGATATTCTGCTGGGTGAAACTGAAGACCACATTAAGATATATGTTCTGCTCATTTGTGTTTGTCCTGTGAATTGGTGATAACTATAAACTTACAGAAATAAATATGTTGTAGAAAACTTTGCTTTCATTCGTGATTTGTCTTTGCTCCTGTTCTGTGCTTCTGCTTTTGCTGTGTGAATCTAGAATGGCTGGATCAGGCTTCTCATGTTGGGGATATTCACTGGTTTTCTTAAGGAATTCATCACTTTTGTTGGGAGTTTGATATTACCATGAGCAGGGACATATTCTATTTCTGTAGTCTTCATGCGGGTTGAATAGCAATATCTCAGAATGGAATGGTTGTTAATGAGGTTATATAACTGCCATGCTGGGGAATCAGCATCTTTATTTTTTATTTGGGCGTCCCATCAGTCAATATTTGTATTAGCTGAAACTGGCGGAGAGGATGAAGAGATTCATAATTGTGTGTAAATTAAGGGCCACAATGTGATGTCCCTTTCAACCCTCCTGTACAGTGAACACTTTCTGGACTTTTAAATTGGGATGAGAATATTGTATTGGTTTTGAAAGTATTCTGGGTTATACAAGTTCAGAATGAGAACTGGAACCTAACAACCCGGAAAAGAAAGCCCGAAAAATCACCTGCCCTGGTATGAGCCCATTAGCCAAAAAGCTGGACTTTAATAATGATGGACTACAATGTAGTCTATTTATCTTCATTTAGGCGATTTGCTGAAAATGATTTTCATGCTTTTTCATCGTACGACTATTTTTGGGTATCTACAGCCGAAAATATCCTGTCCTATTTTCTCCAGGTGTGTTTGTAAAGGTATTGGGTCATACCTATTTTGTTGGGGTTTGTTGACGTAGGGGTTTGCTATTGAAAATTCTGTGCCCTATTGTTTCAGGCATTGGAATTTGAGCTACCAAATGTATGAATTATGGCATGGTCCCAATGTTCCAGTTTTCATTATGTTGAACCTCTGTAAACCAGAATACATATTGAACCCGCTCTGTAATCCAGAATACTTATTTCCAATTTTCTCATGTTGATGCATTGGAGTTTCTCTACTAAAAAAAAACCCTTTGACAAAAATTCTGTTCCCAAAGCATGATTGGTTTAGCCCAGTCTCACTGCACATTTCCATATAGCAAAACATTTTTATGTAAATTTCTCTAAGGTTCTGTTAATTTTTCTTTCATATTATTTCTGTATTTCAAGTTTTATTCAATGCACTAATTTCACCACAGATCTGCTTAGAGTTTTGCACCAGAGCTACTAACCCATTTTGTTTGTAAATTTCTGCACAAAACACCCATGTTTGTTTCACATATGCTCACCATGTGTAGATATATTTCATAGCACATATCCCTGCCCTGTCACGCAGTTTAATCTGTCTCCTTCATCGAGAGAAAAAAAAACTGTTGAGGGAAAGTGATGTGATTTGTCAGCAAACTGTTAAGCATGAAAAAAACGTGTGCATGTTAGCATGGAACATTTTAGTTCTGATTTTGCTGAAAAGAAAATTTCCAAATTGCTGTCTTCTAAGCAGATCTGTTGAATTCCAAAACCTTTTCTTCTATGAATGGAAAAAATTCAACCAATCCATTCTCACAATCCTATTATTTTTGTGTATTATTTAGGGTATTTTACTTTTTCTTTCTTGAAAATACTCCTGAATTTTTGTTTCCCATTCCGACATTGAAATGGACTTCCATGAGGAATGGAAATAGACTTCCATGAGGAAGTTAATAATTTTGTGTCAAGTGCAAGTTTATTTGAAGTCAAAGTTTAATATCCAAGTGTAGAATTTTTTGAATTCCATAAAGTTCTTAGGTTATTTAAAGCCCACATTTCGTACTTGAGTGAACAGTGTTTTTAGCAAATCACATCACTTTGTCTCGTTGTAGGGCCTCTCGCGTTCTCACAGCCAAGGTAGTTCCCCTGGCGACCAGGACCGGAAACTTGAAGATCACGAGGGGTGGCCCTCTGGTCAGGCAGCTCTCGGCTTCATGCAGGGCCTCGATGGGGACTCGTCCAATGACTATGAGGGTTCGGGAGATGAACCAACTAACAAACGCTCCAAGGTGTAGATGAGTGGTGGGACAGTGAGTCAGCAGGCGGAAGCCATTAAGGGGTTGTCTGCTGGTTACAAATGCAAAATTCAAAATGTTTTTTTTTCTCTCGCTTCTGAGAATCTTCAGTCAGGGAACGAAATGAATTAATGACTCTTTCAGAAGAAGTATTTTCTTGGTTTCACAGCTTTGTGAAATCTTTCACATATGTACATTTACAATGTTATCTGTCTGTGGAAGCAAACCATTGCCCCCTGTGCCATTGTTTTGAACTTAAATCAGAAGCCGTTCTAATCCAACACATTGATTTGGCACCATACCTGGCAGGATTGGTCTGAACCGGTTTCACTTAGCCAAAAAAAAAGGGTATTGTTATTTGCGCTGAAAACTTACCTCACTTCCACTCTTTGCATTTCTTGTCTACATGAAATATCACAGTAAGAATTTAAATGACACAGTTATCTCCCCTGCTAGTCACCTGATTGCATAGCTACCCACAATTCTACTTCCTTCTTGTCCTACTGCTTCGTAGGGTTGGAAGTAAACATTGTCAACTCCGTGAAAAAGTGCCTTTTCTAGCGAAACTACTCACAGTTGGATTACCTCAGACGTCTGATTTTCTGCAAGAAGTCCTTTGGGAAGTATTCTCTAAGTTATCAGCGTAATAATGGCTCAAAATATGTCTCAAATGTCATGCATGTCTTGTGGAGGTGACAAGCCTAGTTATGACCTTCACTCATTGTGTCCGCCATGCCGCCAGGGTAGAATCTGTACATGGGACACTGCCTGTGAAGAGTGTATTGTGTGGGCGCCCGGCATATTCCAGGTGTATCTGGCCGGTTCTCTGGCAGCTAACGAAGGAAATAATGTTGTTATGCCTGCCAATCTCGCAAACGAGACATATGTAGCACAGTCTCCGCGTACTAATGTAGGCGAGGAGTCTAGGGGTTTTGTTACTTCAGTAGCTGGGTCTTCATTAGTCAGCCTATTGGATGTAAATAAAGATAAACAAACTCCCCCCCCCGCTCACGATACTTCCATTTCAGACCAGGTGAAGGGTCAATCAGGTAAGAGATCGACCCGGTTGGTACAAGTGGAGGGAATAATCGAAGATATGGAATCTGGTACTACGACGACTGTGGATGTGGAGATTCCTATTGAGCGGACACCTGGATGTGACGATGAAGGGAAATCGGTGACGGACCCAGGCTTAGCGTGGGAAAGCCAGGGGAATCCGATCGCTCGATCGGAGTCAGCTTATGATTATGAAAACTTGGGCAGCACCAGTGAGGAGCCTAATGTTAAATTTTCATTTGGGTCCGGGGTTGGGAAAATACCTTCCTCGACGCTGTCGAGGCCTGGACTTCCCGGTCGCTCAGTTACGCCTTTAACTGCTGCTTCCGGTTTGTCTGAATTTTCTCAACCTGCTTCCGGTTACTCTGGTGGCCTTCCTCGTTCCCTTGCCGAGACGTTTGTGTCTACGAGCCCTCTGGGCCACCAGAGATTAAGGTTCCCGCAACAACGGCAGTATGGTATGTATTCAGGTACCCATAATATGTCAAATTTTTTGCCTGTGTCTGAGTTGCGTTATCAAGAACCCTCAATCAGACCAGTTCAAATTATGCGGCATCCGGTTGCTGGTCTACCTTCGCCCTTGCGTGGCTTAGGTCAGATATCTGCTTCCGGTGGTGTTCGAGGTACGGGACCGGGAATTTATCGTATGATGCGTCCTCCTATACGTGCTTCCGGTTTACGACCTCGTATGCCCGTTCACCGACCTTTACAGTGGCCGTGCTCACGTCCAGCTGGAGGGTCCTTGAGTGTGAACACACCTCGCCAGGCCTTGCTTCCGGTCCACTCTCAAGTGACTGATCCCACTTTGGCTGCCATACTGCGCGGTATGGAACAGCAACGTGAGGAAATGAAGGAATTGAGAGAGATGATGACCAGTCAATTCCGAAGTAGTACGCCACTGCTTCCGGTTTGGACTGAACAGTCTAGGAAACCGGAAGCTAATTTGTCGAGGACTATCCCTTCCAATACTCCCTCCTGGCAGGAAGCCCCGGAAGCTATGGAAGTGGATAGGGACCAGTACGGTAGATCTGAATTGAATGAACCTACCAATACTGATCCGGATGCTAGGAAATATTATGAACTTATTTCTGGCATCTATGACTTAATTCCTGATATGCAGCTTCCGGTCCCACATGCTGGGGATATTGAAACTGAATCAGGAGAGTCAAACCGGGTTACGAGGTCGGCTACCACGCTTCCGGCCTCAACTGCTATTCATTCTATTTGCCACTTGTTCCATAGAACTTTAGCAGAACCCACTACGCAGGAGGAACGTGCTATAAGGTTGAGACCAAAAGCTCGCTTCCGCCCTGCAGGATCTTCTGGTCCGTTCCCGGTACAGAAGCCAAACATACGAAGTTATGGCGTACATAACTCACCGTTTAGCTTCCGGTTTGCAGAGGTGAACGGCGACTTTCAGTATTTATGCTCTAGCAATACTAAAGTCCCTAGTAATCCGGATGTTCCTTGCACGAACAAACAGGCCGCAGTACTTGAGGAAACTGCTCGACAAGGAGTGGCGATTACGAATCACCTTGACTGGTTTCTTAAAGCCATAAAGGATGGTTTATTTTCGCTGTCGGGCGCGGACAGTCAAGAACAGTTACAGGAGGGTATAAACCTCGTTCTTGACTACCAGAAGATTGCTTCCGGTGCTGTAGAAGATTTACTGGTACACAATGCCTACCTATCTTCTATGCTAGTGTATTTAAGGAGAAAGGCCTTCATTCCTTTTATGCATAGTTACACACCGGAAGCTGTAAAGAGGAGTCTACTAGAGACATCTACGGCTCCTTCTTTACTGTTTGGTGATGCTGTTGCCGAAGTTCGACCTGAAATGGATCGTATAGAGCATGACAGGTCAGTTGCTTCCGGTGCTTCGTCTAAAAGACCTATGGCTTCCGGGTCGGGTCCAAAGGCGAAGAAGGCTAAGAAGAACCCGCCTAGTTCCAAGGCTAATAAGGGTGCTTCCGGCCAACAGCATAACCAAGCGCCTACTTCTTTAGAGCCAAGAGTATCGACCTATGGCCATAAGAAGCAGGGCAAGGGGAAATCTAAGCAGTCAAAGAAGGATTCCTGATGTCTTGGGCCGTACCGGGTGGCTTCCGGTATGGCGGGAACACCGAGACATAATGTTTCCAGTTCCCCAGCAACTAGACCTTCCGGTAGGGGGAAGGCTGCAGTTGTTTTGGAGGAACTGGATAAGGATCGGGACGGAAGCGTGGGTCATTCGAACGATCAGATACGGCTATCGCCTATTGTTCGACACGCTTCCTCCCTTGACTGCTCATCCCCTTCCGTCTCGTATACCATTACGAACGGGTCATCTATCAGCGATACAGTCCTCTGTGGACAAGCTGATAGAGAAGGCAGCTGTAATAGAGCTTCCGGTTTCGGACACGTCACCCGGGTTCTATTCGCCGGTCTTTCTGGTCCCCAAGAAAGACACGTCCGAGATGCGCATGGTTATAAACCTAAAGCGCCTCAACAAGGACTACCTCACTCCACCGCCACACTTCCGCATGGAGTCCTTCCGGTCTATCCGGACAGTACTCGGACAAGGGGAATGGCTGACTTCTCTGGATTTAAGGGATGCATACCTGCATATCCCGATACATCCGGGGGACAGGAAGTACTTGAGATTCATGGTCGGCAAACGACGCTTCCAAATTCAGGTGCTTCCGTTCGGCCTATCCACTTCCCCTTGGGTGTTCACACGAGTGTTTACACCAGTGGCACAATTCCTGCACAGTCTAGGTATAAAGTACCACTTTTATATCGACGACTCCCTGCTAAGGAATGCCTGCAAGGAGCAGTTAATCCTAGACACACAGTTTGTCTTAAGGATATTGACTTCTCTGGGATACATCCCACACGAAGAGAAATCAGAGCTGATTCCTTCACAAAGGCGCAAATTTCTGGGGGTGGAATACGATACGCTACGAGCTCTCGCCAAACCCCCAGAAGATCGATGGCTAAAGATAACGACGAAGATACCTCAGTTCCTCAAGTTATCTCAGGCCAGGGCTTTACACTTTGCTGCGATAATCGGCCTCTTGACGTCAACACAGGACGTAACACCAAGAGGGCGGTTGCAGCTTCGTCCCTTAATGATTTACTTCAATCATCAATGGGTCGAAAGGCAGTTGAATCCGTGGATACCTGTAACACCACTAGTCAAACAATGCCTCCAATGGTGGCTGGATCCACTCAACGTTATGCCAGGTGTGTCCCTACTTCCGTTTCGTCCGTCACATCACCTGTTCACGGACGCATCTATGGAAGGATGGGGAGCCCACCTCGAGTCCAAGTCGACATCCGGGTTATGGACAATCGAGGAACGCTCGTACCATATAAACGTGTTGGAGTTTATGGCAGTGACACATGCCATCCGCACGTGGGTGAGCGTATTGACCGACAAGAACCTGCTAGTTGCGACGGACAACACATCAGTCGTGTCCTATATCAACAAGCAGGGGGGGACGAGATCTCCGCAATTACAAAGCCAAGCGGAAATCTTTTTCGGTCTGTGCTGGGACAACAACATATCGGTGTTGGCCAGGCACATCCCGGGGGTACTGAACGTCTTAGCGGATTCGCTTTCACGACGGAATCAGATAATTCCCACGGAGTGGCAACTTCACCCAGACATACTAAAACAAATAGCTCATGTCTGGGAGATGCCACACATAGATCTGTTCGCCACTCGGCGCAACAATCTACTGCCCCTGTTCATGTCGCCGGTTCCGGATCCGTCGGCATATGCAGTGGACGCACTATCGCAGGACTGGTCAAGGATGGTAGCATATGCGTTCCCTCCTCCAGCTATCCTAGCGAAGGTACTTCAGAAGATCCGCGAACACATGTGTGTCGTTTACCTGATTGTTCCGTGGTGGCCGGCAAGGCCGTGGTTCCCGGAACTATTGGATCTTCTGGTAGATGTACCAAGACAGCTTCCGGTATGGCACAATCTACTGCGCCAACCCGGAACGTCGACATTCCACAGCCAGCCAGGACTGTTCCACTACCACGTGTGCAAGTGCTCAAGCAGCACTTCGCTCAGGCGGGATTTTCAGCGGAGGTTGGGCGCCGAATGGCACAATCAATTCGACCGTCCTCTTCCGCTGTATACAACTCAAAGTGGGCAATCTTCGATCTTTGGTGTGGAGAGAGGGATATCAACCCATCATGCGCCACTATCCCTGAAGTAGCAGAGTTTCTATTGTACCTGTTCAGGGATAGGGGCCTGGTGCCCGCTACGGTAGAAGGTTATAGGGCAGCTATTGCTCAACCTATTCTACTGGGTACTGGGATTAATCCCTCGACTGATCCAAATTTATCTGCACTAATCAAGTCATACAAGATAACTGGTCAGTCGGCTGTTCCGAAATTACCTAAGTGGGACTTAGCCTTAGTACTTCGGCAATTAGGAGAGCCACCTTTCGAGCCAATAGAGGCTATTGAGCTAAAAATTTATCATACAAAACTTCGTTTTTGTTGGCTCTTGCTTCAGCAGCTAGGGTGTCAGAGCTGCATGCGCTCGATAAAAGGAACATCAGACACTCTAGGAACTGGAGCAAGGTAGTTCTCACAACGGTTCCTGAGTTTGTGGCCAAGAATCAAGCCCTCTACGATTCCATATCTCGAGAGTTCACAATTCCAGCCTTATCTGATTTCCTTTCGTCCGGTCTTGAATCAGACATGTTAATGTGTCCGGTTCGGGCACTTGCGTGTTACCTGAATCGTACAGAGGAGATCAGAGCTGGAAGGAGGCGTTTGTTTATCCCTTTCGATCCCAAAGCCAAACAAGAAATAAGTAAAAACACTATCTCGAGTTGGCTCAAAAATACGATTCGGCTAGCGTACTCCACGGCTACTGATAGGCAAGCCGCGCTTGTAAACGTTTCGGGTCACGAGATTAGGGCATTAGCGGCATCATGGCCTCTATGGTCCAACAGATCGGTGACTGACATTATGAGGGCGTGCTACTGGAGGTCAAACACGACATTTGCCTCCTACTATCTCCGGGACATGACGTTGGCATGTAACGACCTCTATTCCATCGGCCCACTTGTGACCGCACAGCGGGTGTCAGGGGGACCGAGGCCAGCATTATAGCTACAAAAGTCCGGGCGTACAGTTGTAACCCTGCTTGCGGGTGAGTGTTTTTTTCTCTCGGCCCCTTTCGAAAAAAAGGGGGGGGCGTATCTTGCATCTCAGCCTTGAAGTCAGAGTAGCAACAGAGGTTCCCTGTGTACCATAGGCATACAGGTTATTACTGTTGTATGATTTCATGGATCCTCTGTGGGGTAGAAGATCTATGATTTCTACTTTGATCTAGTCACTTTGTATGGCATTTATCACTACCACGGATTGTATCAGTTTGCCCACCTACCTTACGGTGGCATTCTATGCAAAGAGTGGAAGTGAGGTAAGTTTTCAGCGCAAATAACAAGTAAATTTTCTGTTATTAAGCTAAAACTTACCTCACTTCCAGTGATGCCCACCCAACCTCCCCGCTATGATACATCCAGACCATGTATCGCAGTGGAACAAGAAGGAAGTAGAATTGTGGGTAGCTATGCAATCAGGTGACTAGCAGGGGAGATAACTGTGTCATTTAAATTCTTACTGTGATATTTCATGTAGACAAGAAATGCAAAGAGTGGAAGTGAGGTAAGTTTTAGCTTAATAACAGAAAATTTACTTGTAAAATTTTTTTTTTCGATGGTCAACATGACCTGTTAAAGCATATAGCCTCATGCCAAATTTGTAAACCTTTGTTCAATCAAACAGACTGCAGCTTTTATGTCACTATATTGTGATCTGGTGGACCATATCAAGGATGATAAAACTACTGTTTGGTCCAGGGAGATAACAGATTTGGAAAATATTGCTGGGAATTGTCAGATCTTCCAAAATGCTACATATGCTGAACAGAAACTGGACTTTTTGGCAGAACTGGATTATCTCATCTCTGCAGGCATAATAATATCAAAAAATAAATTGCTGTATTTATAGGACATTGAAGCATAATAATGGACCTTTATATGGAGCATTTGTTTATCATTTATTTTGAAAACTTTGTTCAGGCGTCTTTTTGTTCAGGCTTACCGTGATACCAACCAAAGCCTTTTCGCAGATCTGACTTTCCGAGCTACAGTAATTTGGTATGGTTCTATACCATCGGAAGAAAACTAAAAACTAATGAAGATAATTCAAGAAAATAATTCTAAATGTGGTACTGGTATTATTTCATCCCCGTTGTGAAATCCCTTGTTACACGGCAAGGTTAACATAATATATCTATAGATTCATTCACCATCATTTTCTGTAAAACTCAACTGGATGGATGGTTATCACAAATTCTATTTGTAAAACTCTACTGGATTAGCTGGATATCACAAATTCTATTGTAAAACTCGACTGGATTCACTGGTTATCACAAATTCTATTTGTAATATTCATAATTTTTATCTGGGGAGAAAATTGACTTTTGTCAAGCAGCATGGGATGGCTTTGGATGATTTTAACAAGTTTTATTGTCATAATTGAAGTCGAAATATTCGAGAATATCCATGTTGATTAGATTTTCTTCCAAGAAGAAAAAAAAAAATCATTGGAAAGATAATGAATGTGCTTATATTCTCTTATCAAATGTTTCAAATGAGTCATGATTTCTTATCAGTATTGTTTTTTTCTTTCCAGCAGAATTGTACAGGTCTATGTTAAATTTTATAATTCATAAATTTTGCATAATAATTCATGTTTGTAAAATTGAGCCATAAATTGTCCAATGTGAATTTTAATGATTAAATCCTGCATAATAATGTTTGTAAAATTGAGCCATAAGTTGTCCAATGTGAATTTTAATCATTAATGTAATGTGTGTGATGTTTTGCATCGAAAGATGAAGGTTTTCAGATGGTGATTTGGGGGGGGGGGGGGGGGAGTGATACATGCAGAGCTCCATGCAGATTGCGCAATGGTGTGGGGGGAGCTGTGGAGGATTTTCAGATTAAAGGAGTACTTACCTTATTTTTGAGTGTGACTATATTTATCGGCAATCGCATTCCAAACCTTATTATATAAAACTTATGTTGATAGAATGCGAAATAAAAGAAATATTGAATATTTTGTTGCTCGCCACGGCGTGCACTGGGCGCCGCCATTGCACCGCTGTGTGACGTTTTTAGATGAGCGGAAGTGAGTGTATACTCATCTAAAAACGTCATAACGTCATGGAGATTTAAGGTTGATCGTGTTGGTAATGTCGATAATTCGCACAAGAAGGAACCTAGTAAATCCACTGATGTTCTAGTTGATTTTAGTAATTCAAGTGTAATAATGAAAATGTTTACGAACTTAGAAGCATCATCGTTCAACTGAAATCACTGGACAATTGCAGATGACGCTCTTTTAGTCTTCTCGCTTAGCTTCAAATTTTGTCCAAATTGAATCGAGCAAGTTTCAGTTGAAAAACTTGGGGAAGAAATTCTTCAGTTGGTGGAGATAACCAAAACCACTCTCCTTTTGTGAATTACACCCGTGGGATTTGTCGCGCCAGTTTTTTTCCTCGAATTAAAACTCGGACACAGAGTAATTCAAATGTCCGTAGTTGGAACGTCCCTAGGCAAGCGTTAGCCGGGACGTTGTCCTGAATGCTGACGTCATCAGTCACGTCATCCCACAGGCAACATGGCGGCGCCCACGTCGACCTCAAAGCGGAAACATGGCTTCACAAATTGTAATAAAAATAATAGGTTATCACCCTCAACGACAGTAAAATAGTTGGTTACATTTATTTAAGAGTCTAACCTTTGTAATAGGAACCTATATAAAATAAAGTAAGTACTCCTTTAAAACTGAATGGAAGTAGGTCTCTCAATCAAATCAGAATTTCTTGAACTTATCATTTTTGATATGGATTTTTCCAGCAACAAGTTTGTGAAATCTAAAGAGTATCGAATTGCAGATTCATAGAATCTCGGTTTTGTATCATTATTCAAGCTCCCACATTTTGGCCTAATTTGAAAATTTCATAATAAAATATTTAGCATTTCTTGCAGCTGGAGGGGAAATTTTGGATATCGCTCAATCTGGCTTTACTGGGTTTGAGTGAACACCTCTCTAAAATGGAGGCAAAAAAGGATCCTATTTATCCAATACAGTCGAGAATATATGGAACGAAGAGACATCTGCCAAAGGCAACCATGGTCATGTGACTCATGTCTGCATCAGATTGCATTAAAACAAAATTGTCTTTCTAATTTGCAGAATAATAGACTACCTGTACTGTTCGCTATTAAAATTAAGATTATGTACACTTTCATTGGAAATCCACTGTTACTATGTAACAAATATAAGCTAAGTCGCCCGAAGATTTGTCTCCATTTTAGAGAGGTAGTTCTCTTTAACCAAAAAATGCTTAACCAGGGGAGATAACTCACAGTACATAGATGTGCAATTGTATTTTGTACTGTGCTGTTCTATTGTGAATGTGAAACTATTGTACATGTGAAATCTAATTTTCTCTCATACCATGCCTGAAAATAGGATCCCCCCACCCCCTCCAAATGAAATAGTTATGTGCCATTATCATAACAGTTGAACCATGGTGATGGGCCAGTCTAATTTATTTTATGGGGGTTTGAATGTCCTGAGCTGATTTTGAGGTTTGTGTACTTCATTGAAAATCTGTATTCGGACCTTACTTATATGAGCTCTGCATATTAATTGTTCATTACAATACAGGACATCTGCATCGCTGTATTTTGAAATCATGGTAGCATATATTATACGCATTGATGTGGTTTTATCCAACCCCTTGTCCGAGTTGATCTGCTCTCTGTATACATAAAAGTTCATGTGTATGTCAAATCGTTAAATTACTGTACGTCTAATAGATATCAAATAAAATAAATACCATGAAAAATCACATTTGATATTCTTTTATTGATTTCATCCGTTACACTTTTGTCAAAATTGGTCTTCGGGTGCTGTCATCACGTTTCTCGTTAACACCATATCTCAAGAATGACTGCCCAGTGGCCGATTTCATGAAACCTGGCTTGACTTTTTCAAGAGCGATTTTCACAAGTTGTCCAAGCGCACTTAAACAAATTCTCAAGTTGTGTTTCACCAAACGTTTTTGGCCGCACTTGGTCAAGTGATGTTTGAAGTGACCTTTTCGAAACTCTTTTGTGTGGTTTGGTAATAAATAGTACCCCCGCAGAATCAAGTGTATGCTCAAAATGAGTGATGCCCAGGAGCCGATCGATAGAAATTCAGGTGTCAAATAAATATGTCTCACAATCTGCACCATTTTTACCGTTGCCTCCGTCGTCTGTCCGTCTGTCAGTCCGTCGTATCATTGTAAACACATTATCTCAAAAAGTCCTTCACTCACAACAATGAAACTTCATACAGTTGTTTAATGCAGCTAGTACCAGAAGCCTATTC
This sequence comes from Hanleya hanleyi, assembly GCA_036873755.1. Lineage (NCBI taxonomy): Eukaryota > Metazoa > Mollusca > Polyplacophora > Lepidopleurida > Hanleyidae > Hanleya > Hanleya hanleyi. The sequence goes on along the minus strand of JAVTVY010015761.1, from coordinate 32,565 downwards.
AAAGTCGGTGTAATCGGATGTGTTTTTCAGGAGTTATGCCCCTTTATACATGTCTGTTTTTATCCTTGTAAACACATTATCTCAAAAAGTCCTTCACTCACAACAATGAAACTTCATACAGTTGTTTAATACAGCCAGTACCAGAAGCCTATTGAAAGTCGGTGTAATCGGATGTGTTTTTCAGGAGTTCTGCCCCTTATACATGTCTGTTGGTCCATATCCTTGTAAACACATTATCTCAAAAAGTCCTTCACTCACAACAATGAAACGTAATACAGTTGTTTAATACAGCCAGTACCAGAAGCCTATTGAAAGTCGGTGCCATGGGATGTGTTTTTCAGGAGTTCACACAAACCTGTGTGGATTGCTGTGAATAGACAGTAATCGTTCGACTACATCTACTATAGGTAATCACTGCTCTATTGCTATATTGTTTTGTCTGTCTATGATCTATATCATACAGGTAAAATTATGCCCACCCCAAATATGTGAGTTGTTGGGGTCAGAAACATTATTTCCACAATTGCTCTGGGCCCGGCCCGAGGGGTCCCGATGGCGACAGCCACATGTTGGATATATGAGGTGAAGAACAATGCCCATACGTGCATTATGGTACATGGGCACATGACAAATGAGTTCAATTGAACCCAAAATACGCCCGTAAACAATACAGTCGATAAACAACATTTTTATCTCCTGAATGTTAGAATCAAGGGGAGTAACTGAAGAAAACGTCGAATCGGCTCAAAAACAGTTTGTGCACATCTACACATGGTACTGATCATGTGTACCAAATTTCAGAAGAATCCATTGAAAACTCTGGGACGAGTTGCATTCACGAAGACAGTAGGTGCCAAATACAAGGATTTCAGACCAAAATCAAGAGGAGTAACTCAAGAAAATGTTGAATAGGGACGAAAAAGCTTCGTGAACATCTACACATGGTATCGATCATGTGTACCAAATTTCAGAAGTATCCATCGAAAACTGGGGCCAGTTGCATTGACGAAGACAGTAGGTGCCAAATACAAGGATTTCAGACCAAAATCAAGGGGAATAACTCAAGAAAACCTCAAATCGGTCCGTAAAAAGTTTGTGCACATCTACACATGATACCGATCACGTGCACCAAATATCAAAAGAATACATTGAAAACTCTAGGACGAGTTGCGTTCACGAGAAAAAGTTGACGGACGGATGGACGACGCCATACCATAGTACGTCCTGTCAAAATTGACGGGCACATAAAAACTTATTTTTCGACACCATCTCCCTTCATATTGGGTCATTTGAAGTACGTTTTTATTTCAAGTGTGATTTTCAAGGGAGGTTCGACCACACTTGAACTCCAGTGTGATTTCAGGTTCAAGTGAACTTTCATGAAAAGCAAAAACTCAAGTCAAGGGAGGTTCAAGTGTGAAAATTGCTTCAAGTGAGGTTTCATGAAATTGGCCCAAGGACTTGCATCACACACACATATGGTCACAAAATTGAAAAAGCCCACCTGAAATAAGTGAGATCGACCCATTTTTCCGACCAACGGTCATCCTTCATCAATACTATTAGGGACCATTCAAGTATTACGTTAGCTAAGATTCATAGCGTTTCCCTTCCTCAATGCTATGCAGACGACAAATACATTTCCCTGTTGGTAACTCGAACATCTCCATGGCGCACTTATTATTACCTTTGCGCCCTATTGGAACTTCATTAACTTGAGAAAATGGGCCGCCATGAATAACAAGAGCCCAAGGGGCTTCAATATACGCCTGTGTATCTGGAATTACATTGGTCCAAATTTCAAGGTTGTTTGATAGCTTCGATTCCAATTGGTAGCTAGCCTACAATTTTGTGCTTCTGAGAATGTAACATATATAACATCTTATATTGAATGATAAACTAAAACGAGCTTAACTCTTGGTAACTAGTTGACCTTGAAGCAAGAGCCGAGAGCTCACATATCCCACACTGAAATCGACAATATTCAAACACAAGAAAATAGTAGTTTTCCTGCAAATGGATTCCTTTCAGACGAGATAATTTTTGATGAAGGAAGAAGAAAGTGATGAAGTAAACCTTTGTTCTTGAGTTAATAAAGAGGTATGAAGTTCATAAAGGATCCCTCTCCCCGTTAAATTACTAAATGTATGGTTGTTATTTCACAACAGTTGTAGCTGTTTCAAATATGAGACAGGATGAATGCCATATACATGTAGGGGAGAGAATATTCCAACCTAACATATATGGTCAGCTAAACTTCATTCAGTTTTGAAGGCCTGTGACCTTGACCTTGGACAAATTGATCTCAAAATGTATGGCTCCTCTTTGCCATGTGAGTGAGGTATACTCAAAGTTTGGTACCATTCCATACCTTGAAACTAGAGATATCGCATGGACAACAAATGTTAATGGATGAATGGACAGAACGCAACATCGCATTACATGACCTATTACAGGCATATGAAAATGTGATTTCCTGATTTTGGGGTCATAGTTACCTTGATCTAAATTTTGGTACACGACACTTCGTCTTCCGTCAATGTATCAATGGACACAAAAAAATCATGATTTTGTATGAATTTCAGGATTTTGGGGGTCATAGTGACCTTGACATTCAGCCTTGACCTACAATTTGGAATGTGACACATCATGTCCCCCTAATGAATCTACGGACACAAACAAAGTAATTTTCAAAGATTTTTTGATTTTAGAGTCACTGTGACAGTGACAAACCATCTCCCCGTAATTTCTCAATGGACACAAAAAATCATGATTTTTAACAATTTAACGATTTTGGGGTCACAGTGACCTTGACCTACATTTTGGTATGCGACACATCACGTCGCCATAATGTATCTACTGACACAAAAAAAAAGTTATTTATAATAATTTCCCGATTTTGGGGTCACCGTGACCTTTGACCTTTCACCTTGATTCTGGTGTCACAGTCATCTTGACTATTGACCTGGATCTAAATTTTCGTACATGACAAAACGGCTACCCGTAATTTCTCAATGTACTAAAAAAATCATGATTAACAATTTCATGATTTTGGGGTCACACTGACCTTGACCTTTGACCTACATTTTGATATGTGACACATTGTGTCCCCCTAATGTATCTACTCACACAAAGAAATGTTATTTTCAATAATTTCCTGATTTTTGGGTCAGTGACCTTTGACCTTCAACCTTGACCTATATTTTGGTATGCGACACCTCATTTCCCCCTTTTGAATCCACTCATAAAAAATTAGAAATTTTTAATGATTTCCTGATGTTTCCGTCACACTGACCTTTGACCTCTGACCTCGACCTACATTTCGTATGCAACACATAGTTCTCCCCTAGGGCATCCACTCACCAAAAATTAGAACTGTAGATAGAAAACTGTCAATGATAAATGATTTCCTCATTTTAGGCAACAGTGCCCTTTGACCTCTGACCTTGACCTCAATTTTGGTACGCGACACATCGTCTCTACCTAGCGTATCCACTCACAAAAAATTGCAACTGTGGATAGAAAACTTTCACAGATATAGACCGGACACGAACACTTCAGTGATTTCCTGTTTTTTAGGCCAGTGACCTTTGACCTCTGACCTTGACCTTCATTTTGGTATGCGACACATCGTCTCCCCATAGGGTATCCACTCACCAAAAATTAGAACTGTAGATGGAAAACTGTCCCAGATATAGACCGGACACGGGGGACGGACAGACGGACACACGGACAGACGGACGGAAACCGCCATCACATAATGGCCAAAAGGCGGACGTATAAAAATACCATAATCCCCTGTATACACAGGGTCTATTATGACGGAAATGCCCATCTTCTTGACCCTCGATTTTAGGTGATTTTGAGGCTCCATAGGGATAATTTTAACGTCTGTAATTAATATATGATCGACGAAGGGCCATTTAGTCTTTAGTCAGCGCGAAGGTAATAATAAGTGTGCCATGGAGATGTTCGAGTTACCAACAGGGAAATGTATTTGTCGTCGGCATAGCGTTGAGGGAAGGAAGACGCTGTGAATCTTAGCTAGTATTACGTACGCAAAATTTTGAATATTTGACCCCCTCCCCCACCATAAGCAAAATTTAACCCAGCGTCCATAGGAATAAAATCCAGATTTTTAGACCCCCCCCCCCCCAATCGCTGCGTACGTAATACTTGAATGCCCCCTTTCCATCAAACTCTTTGGCATGATGGTCAAGAACATTATTTTTTCCCCAATGACAATAAGAAGAGCTAACCCGACACTAAAACAATTTGATAAAAGGTGGTGCCTGTGAAGGTGGAAATTCATTTCATTTAGCTTTATGCATTCTCACTTGATCTCAACAAGTTCCTGGCCAATAGCATTGGTCAGAAGACCCAGGATATATTTGCGGGGTCTGAATGGTTTATGGATAGCTGGGAGATCCGTCAAAACTTTAACAGGTTAGAGACCACCACCTCTCTAAAATGGAGGTTAAAAAGGTCCTTTTTGTCCAGTAAATTCAAGAATATATCGACTAAAGAGACATCCGCCATAAGCGACCATTGACAAATTGTCGTCTATCTAATTAACAATCTGTTCCCTGAATGTGTTTTCCGCTCTATCCCTTCTTGATAATTTCTTTGTGAATTGAGGTGTTTAACGGGAATAATCTATTTTATGTCGGAGATAGAGGGTTTTTATTTCGCGCTAACCAACTATAGGGCACCGCCATTAGATACGTCCGAGTTGAGGTAAAATGATGTCAGAGTTGAGGCAGAACGACATCCGAGTTGAGTAGAAGTAACGTTAGTGTTGTGGCGAAGAACATGTGAAGCTACCAATGACGTCGCCTGTGTTACGTCGCATGGAACAAGATCAACATCACAGCCCATAGAGCCTCACTGTTGTATACAAATACAGTGGCAGCCTATGGCCATTCTCCACAAAGCAAACACATGCCAAATTTTAATTATCACATCGAATGGATTATTTTCGTGGAACGCCTTAGGGCTGTTCCATTTAAAAAGGTATGGGAGGGGCGGAAGGCAGCTTTGAATTATACCCCACCACCTATTGAAATTTTATTGGCCTTCTCAATGTTGTAACATGGATTGAAGGGAATTTCCTCCCATGACCCATAGAATAAAAAAATTAGTGCCTTCCTCCCCTCCCATACCTTTTTAAATGGAACAACCCTTATTTCATGGAGCATGTAGATTGTGCAAATTCCTGAAGTAAAATGATCTCTTACAATGTAGTTGCCCACGTGACGTCAGACCAAGGTTAGGCACTGGACAATGCTTTAACATTGGCCATACCCCAAATATCAGAGAATAAATATATCATTGTGGCTTTCAAAATACTGAATATCCAAACAAACTTTAAGAGGTTATTGTCTCGGAGTTGAACAGGCATTTGCAAACAAAAGTCATGGCCTGTAAAAACTCAGTATTGCCAATGTTAAGTAATGGCTCGTTGCCTAACCTCGGCGTGACGTCACATGGGCAATGGGGTCATTTCAAGCCTTTTACAGTTAGAGAGTTCCATCTCGGGCCTGTCCTATTTGTCCAACGTGTACATTCATAGTTTTGTTCCACAATTTTTCTCATGACTGAAGAATGGAAAGTGAAAGAAACTCTGATGTTATCTGTCAATGTAGCATTGGTTGCATGATCCACATATCTGGACCACTCACAGTTATTTCTCGAGTCGTTGAACAGGAGTTGGCAGAGGAAAGCAACCTCGTGATCGAAACCTGTCATGATGAAGATCTCGTATCATCCATTAGACTCGACCTTATATCTGAAAAAGATAAAGAAGAGAGAATCCAGTAAATATAGGCCTACACACTTGATGTTTTCAGAAAATTTAGTCTAGATTTCATTTGATAGAAAGATAATATTCTAACAAATTTAACAGAATGCAGATACCAGTACTAATTAAGATTAGAAATCATTGTTTATGTGCATCTACATGTGTAGTCATTTGAGAAATCACATTGTAAGTATGGGAGATTAAACCTATGGTAACCACTACATTGGAGAAATCACACAGTCAGTATGGGAGATTAAACCTATGGTAACCACTACATTGGAGAAATCACACTGCCTGTATGGGGGATTGAACCTATGGTAACCATTACATTGGAGAAATCACACTGCCTGTATGGGAGATTGAACCTATGGTAACCATTACATTGGAGAAATCACACCGTCAGTATGGGAGATTGAACCTATGGTAACCATTACATTGGAGAAATCACAGTGTCAGTATGGGAGATTGAACCTACATGTACCATTACATTGAAGATATCATACCGTCAGTATGGGAGATTGAACCTACCATTACATTGAAGATATCACACCGTCAGTATGGGAGATTGAACCTATGGTAACCATTACATTGGAGAAATCACACTGTCAGTATGGGAGATTGAACCTACCATTACATTGAAGATACCACACCGTCAGTATGGGAGATTGAACCTATGGTAACCATTACATTGGAGAAATCACACTGTCAGTATGGGAGATTGAACCTACCATTACATTGAAGATATCATACCGTCAGTATGGGAGATTGAACCTACCATTACATTGAAGATATCACACCGTCAGTATTGGAGATTGAACCTACCATTACATTGAAGATATCACACTGTCAGTATGGGAGATTGAACCTACCATTACATTGAAGATATCACACTGTCAGTATGGGAGATTGAACCTACCATTACATTGAAGATATCACACCGTCAGTATGGGAGATTGAACCTACCATTACACTGAAGATATCACACCGTCAGTATGGGAGATTGAACCTATCATTACATTGAAGATATCACACCGTCAGTATGGGAGATTGAACCTACCATTACATTGAAGATATCACACCGTCAGTATGGGAGATTGAACCTACCATTACATTGAAGATATCACACCGTCAGTATGGGAGATTGAACCTACCATTACATTGAAGATATCACACCGTCAGTATGGGAGATTGAACCTACCATTACATTGAAGAAATCACACCGTCAGTATGGGAGATTGAACCTACCATTACATTGAAGAAATCACACTGTCAGTATGGGAGATTGAACCTACCATTACATTGAAGATATCACACTGTCAGTATGGAAGATTGAACCTACCATTACATTGAAGATATCACACCGTCAGTATGGGAGATTGAACCTACCATTACATTGAAGATATCACACCGTCAGTATGGGAGATTGAACCTACCATTACATTGAAGATATCACACCGTCAGTATGGGAGATTGAACCTACCATTACATTGAAGATATCACACCGTCAGTATGGGAGATTGAACCTACCATTACATTGAAGAAATCACACCGTCAGTATGGGAGATTGAGCCTATGGTAACCAACACATTAGAGAAATCACACTGTCATTATGCAATTGAACCTATGGTAATCATTACATTGAAAAAATCACAGTCATTGATTATGCAATTGAGCATATAGTAACCATTACATTGAAGAAATCACACTGTCAGTATGGGAGATTGAACCTACCATTACATTGAAGATATCACACTGTCAGTATGGGAGATTGAGCCTATGGTAACCAACACATTAGAGAAATCACACTGTCATTATGCAATTGAACCTATGGTAATCATTACATTGAAAAAATCACAGTCATTGATTATGCAATTGAGCATATAGTAACCATTACAGTGGAGAAATCACACTGTCAGTATGGGAGATTGAACCTATGGTAACCATTACATTGGAGAAATCACACCGTCAGTATGGGGGATTGAACCTATGGTAATCATTACATTGAAAAAATCACAGTCATTGATTATGCAATTGAGCATATAGTAACCATTACAGTGGAGAAATCACACTGTCAGTATGGGAGATTGAACCTATGGTAACCATTACATTGGAGAAATCACACTGTCAGTATGAGGGATTGAACCTATGGTAATCATTACATTGGAGAAATCACACTGTCAGTATGGGGGATGGAACCTATGGTAATCATTACAATGGAGAAATCACAGTGTCAGTATGGGGGATTGAACCTATGGTAACCATTACATTGGAGAAATCACACTGTCAGTATGGGGGATTGAACCTATGGTAACCATTACATTGGAGAAATCACACTGTCAGTATGGGGGATTGAACCTATGGTAACCATTACATTGGAGAAATCACACTGTCAGTATGGGGGATGGAACCTATGGTAATCATTACAATGGAGAAATCACAGTGTCAGTATGGGAGATTGAACCTATGGTAACCATTACATTGGAGAAATCACACTGTCAGTATGAGGTGGAACCCCCTCATGGTAACCATTACATTGGAGAAATCACACTGTCAGTATGGGGGATGGAACCTATAGTAACCATTACAGTGGAGAAATCACACTGTCAGTATGGGAGATTGAACCTATGGTAACCATTACATTGGAGAAATCACACTGTCAGTATGAGGGATTGAACCTATGGTAATCATTACATTGGAGAAATCACACTGTCAGTATGGGGGATGGAACCTATGGTAATCATTACAATGGAGAAATCACAGTGTCAGTATGGGGGATTGAACCTATGGTAACCATTACATTGGAGAAATCACACTGTCAGTATGGGGGATTGAACCTATGGTAACCATTACATTGGAGAAATCACACTGTCAGTATGGGGGATTGAACCTATGGTAACCATTACATTGGAGAAATCACACTGTCAGTATGGGGGATTGAACCTATGGTAACCATTACATTGGAGATATCACACTGTCAGTATGGGGGATGGAACCTATAGTAATCATTACAATGGAGAAATCACAGTGTCAGTATGGGGGATTGAACTTGTGGTAACCATTACATTGGAGATATCACACTGTCAGTATGGGGGATTGAACCTATAGTAACCATTACATTGGAGAAATCACACTGTCAGTATGGGGGATTGAACCTATAGTAACCGTAACCATTACATTGGAGAAATCACACTGTCCGTATGGGAGATTGAACCTATGGTAACCATTACATTGGAGAAATCACACTGTCAGTATGAGGGATTGAACCTATGGTAATCATTACATTGGAGAAATCACAGTGTCAGTATGGGGGATGGAACCTATGGTAACCATTACAGTGGAGAAATCACACTGCCAGTATGGGGGATTGAATCTATGGTAATCATTACAATGGAGAAATCACAGTGTCAGTATGGGAGATTGAACCTATGGTAACCATTACAGTGGAGAAATCACACTGCCAGTATAGGGGATTGAACCAATGGTAACCATTACAATGGAGAAATCACAGTGTCAGTATGGGGGGATTGAACCTATGGTAACCATTACAATGGAGAAATCACACTGTCAGTATGGGGGATTGAACCTATAGTAACCATTACAGTGGAGAAATCTCACTGTCAGTATGGGAGATTGAACCTATTATAACCATTACATTGGAGAAATCACAGTGTCAGTATGGGAGATTAAACCTGTGGTAACCACTACATTGGAGAAATCACACTGTCAATATGGGAGATTGAACCTATGGTAACCATTACAATGGAGAAATCACACTGTCAGTATGGGAGATTAAACCTATGGTAACCACTACATCGGAGAAATCACACTGTCAGTATGGGAGATTAAACCTATGGTAACCATTACATTGGAGAAATCACACTGTCAGTATGGGAGATTAAACCTATAGTAACCATTACATTGGAGAAATCACACTGTCAGTATGGGAGATTAAACCTATGGTAACCATTACAATGGAGAAATCACACTGTCAGTATGGGGGATTGAACCTGTGGTAACCATTACATTGGAGAAATCACACTGTCAGTATGGGAGATTAAACCTATAGTAACCATTACATTGGAGAAATCACAGTGTCAGTATGGGAGATTAAATCTATGGTAACCATTACAATGGAGAAATCACACTGTCAGTATTGGAGATTAAACCCATGGTAACCATTACAATGGAGAAATCACACGGTCAGTATGGGAGATTAAACCTATAGTAACCATTACATTGGAGAAATCACACTGTCAGTATGGGAGATTAAACCTATGGTAACCATTACAATGGAGAAATCACATGGTCAGTATGGGAGATTAAACCTATGGTAACCATTACATTGGAGAAATCACACTGTCAGTATGGGAGATTAAACCTATAGTAACCATTACATTGGAGAAATCACACTGTCAGTATGGGAGATTAAACCTATGGTAACCATTACAATGGAGAAATCACACGGTCAGTATGGGAGATTAAACCTATGGTAACCATTACATTGGAGAAATCACACCGTCAGTATGGGGGATTGAACCTATGGTAACCATAACAGTGGAAAAATCACACTGCCAGTATGGGAGATTGAACCTATAGTAACGGTAACCATTACATTGGAGAAATCACACTGCCAGTATGGGGGATTGAATCTATAGTAACCATTACAGTGGAGAAATCACACTGTCAGTATGGGAAATTGAACCTATGGTAACCATTACAATGGAGAAATCAGACTGTCAGTATGGGGGATTGAACCTATAGTAACCATTACATTGGAGAAATTACACTGCCCGTATGGGAGATTAAAACTATGGTAACCATTACAATGGAGAAATCACACTGTCAGTATGGGAGATTAAACCTATGGTAACCATTACAATGGAGAAATCACACTGTCAGTATGGGAGATTGAACCTATGGTAACCATTACATTGGAGAAATCACACTGTCATAATGGGAGATTGAACCTATGGTAACCATTACACTGAAGAAATCACACGGTCAGTATGGGAGATTCAACCTATAGTAACCATTACATTGGAGAAATCACACTGTCGGTATGGGAGATTCAACCTATAGTAACGGTAACCATTACATTGGAGAAATCACACTGCCAGTATGGGGGATTGAACCTATAGTAACCATTACAGTGGAGAAACCACACTGTCAGTATGGGAGATTAAACGTATGGTAACCATTACATTGGAAAAATCACACTGTCAGCGTGAGAGATTAAACCTATGGTAACCATTACAGTGGAGAAATCACACTGTCAGTATGAGGGATTGAACCTATGGTAACCACTACATTGGAGAAATCACACTGTCAGTATGGGAGATTAAACCTATGGTAACCATTACATTGGAGAAATCACACTGTCAGTATGGGAGATTGAACCTATGGTAACCATTACATTGGAGAAATCACAGTGTCAGTATGAGGGATTGAACCTATGGTAACCATTACAATGGAGAAATCACACGGTCAGTATGGGAGATTGAACCTATGATAACCATTACATTGGAGAAATCACACGGTCAGTATGGGGGATTGAACCAATGGTAACCATTACAATGGGGAAATCACTGCCAGTATGGGGGATTGAACCTATGGTAACCATTACATCGGAGAAATCACAGGGTCAGTATGGGAGATTGAACCTATGGTAACCATTACATCGGAGAAATCACATTCAGTATGGGAGATTGAACCTATGGTAACCATTACATCAGAGAAATCACAGGGTCAGTATGGGAGATTGAACCTATGGTAACCATTACATTGGAGAAATCACAGGGTCAATATGGGAGATTGAACCTATGGTAACCATTACATCGGAGAAATCACAGGGTCAGTATGGGAGATTGAACCTATGGTAACCATTACATTGCAGAAATCACAGGGTCAGTATGGGAGATTGAACCTATGGTAACCATTACATCGGAGATATCACAGGGTCAGTATGGGAGATTGAACCTATGGTAACCATTACATGGGAGAAATCACAGGGTCAGTATGGGAGATTGAACCTATGGTAACCATTACATTGGAGAAATCACAGGGTCAGTATGGGAGATTGAACCCATGGTAACCATTACATTGGAGAAATCACAGGGTCAGTATGGGAGATTGAACCTATGGCTATGGTAACCATTGCATTGGAGAAATCACAGGGTCAATATGGGAGATTGAACCTATGGTAACCATTACATTGGAGAAATCACAGGGTCAATATGGGAGATTGAACCTATGGTAACCATTACATTGGAGAAATCACAGTAACACATCTGATCGATCAATGAGAAAAAAAAAGTAGGTAATATGCATAACATAACTTACACAGTGTCAGTGTTCTGGATAACAGTACTAGTTTTTATTACCTTCTTTTGTTATATATTTTTCTGCACATCTGCTGAAGTCCTCAAGAAATCCAGTACATCTTGTATGACCAGTTAAATTCTTATGCAGACAATCTTCATATTGCTTGAAACTTTCTGCACACTTCTGTTTTATGGTCAGTATTGTTGTGCTATGAACAAGAACAACAAAATAATAATATTAAAAAAAAACACACTCACATGACAGTTCAAATGAGATTGGAGGTGATCATAAAAATAGAAATAAACTGAAACAGATGAGCGGAAACTCATCTACCCACAGAAAGAGAGGTGTGAACTTCAAATGCCAAATCTTATTTTTATTTGTATTATTGCCTTCAATCTTGAAAGAAAAAATGTTTAACCCGTGAAACAAAAAATAAAATTGCTTTGAATTCACTGATGAATTTTAAAGACAAATTAATTCTCAGATGGCGTATTATTTTATTGAGAATGATTATAATTCTCAATAAAATAATACGCCATCTGAGAATTATTCCTACGAAGTAGGCTACAGATCGCAAATTGTCCGGTAATGAGTGAGTGAGTCCATCCGAATCCTTTCGTCGGCAAAATAAGCAGAACCGTTGACATTAGAACCTTGATTTTTGGCATGAACGTGCATTAGGGCATTGTTACCAGCAAGTTCTGATCTGAAATAATTCTGATTAAAATTAGATTTATAATTAACACTTCAGTATATTGTTATATATATATGTAAACTGTAGCCTTTGACGTGTATCCTATTTAACATCCAAACATTTCATCATTGACCACACCAGCTAGGCTTCAAATTCAGGTCAAATTACCCACGGCTAAAAATACCCTGTCATTGATCCACATGCCACATGGCCCTATTACTGAGGTTAATCTTAACGTGCATCTGGCACAATTCCACAATTCCCCAACAGCATAGGCCTACTGCATATACCCTCAAACAATCAGCGCTGTTTCCATAACTTAAATTGCTAAACCATATCATTAAAATAATATAGCAGAAAACATTGATGTGAGTTATGATATGTACACTATGACCAAAGACATGTTCATAATGTCCTAATCGCATAGTTAGGACAATCATTACTTTGCATCAGAGAGTGTGTGACTTGGATTCAAGGGTTAAGACTTTGGAGGGAAATACAATTTTGACAGCAGAAATATTACCCCGCCATTTGCTGATTAGAGCGATAAAACAGGGTAGGCTAAATGGACCCTTTTCAATGCAGTATTTCTTGGCATGGATGTGAAAATATGAGGACATACTTTGGGGTTTTTTTTGTACCTCTTGAATATTGACTATATATCACACTTGGATATAATTTGAACAAAAAATTACATGTGTAAACAAAATATGTCTAAATTTCTCTTGTCATTTGAAATCTTGATCCATTTTGATTCCTTGATTAGGGGATACAGAATGACTGCCACGGAGTGTGCTGGTGTGCCACAGCAATGCAATTCCGATTCACACAACAAAGCTGAGGTGGTTTAAGGTTTATCAATGAAGAAAATCACCGATCAACCGCCATAGAATATAATGTGAAACAAGAAAACCGGAATAGTACATTCATCAGATTGCCGATACCCAAAATGTGTTCTCATATATCTAGATAACAACGTGATGTAGAGACGCTATTTATTCGTCTTTGTACCGGTTATGCTCAGGAGAATGACATGGAATCATTATTATCTTGTGCAGAGAAGGTGTTGGTCTTGAGTTGAATTACCGTAAACTACATAAATGCTACCTTTCTACTATAGTACTATATATAATTTTTTTTTGTATTGTTGGGAAAATAATGTGATTCAAAAAGTTGTTTTGATCCTGGACAAGGGCACTGAAAACCATTAAAGAGATGCAAATGTATTTTCACACGTAAAGCTTGAAATCTACTGAACCTATATTATTCAATCTGTTTCCTTTAATTAAAAAATTGTAGAATTAAATCGGCGATCGTTATTTATTTTGGAATGAAGGCGCATTAGGAGACTTACCAACCAAGTTCTGAGCTGACCTACTTTTGGTGAAAATTTCTGGTGATTTTTGATGAACATCACTGGCGATTCTGACTTGGGCGGTGCCCATCTTAATATATAGGCAGGATTTCAACTGGGGGTGGGGATTTCCAAGAGTTCAGTTCGCGAGTCCTAATGCCTACTGTACTTCGTAGGTCCTGTGACGCTAGTCACACTGCTCATGTATTAAATATGTTAAACATAAAGGTTAAGCATGTATCTCGTGTTATTAATGGAATATCCTGAAATACGAGTTTTCGAATTTACTTAGGGTCGCGAATACTTAGGAAACTTACCGTAATAAACATATGAAATTTAAAATGGGACATTCTATATTTTACATGTCACGTTGTGTGGCAGTCAGAGATATTTTGGAGGTTCTTTGGCCTGTATTATACAACTGATCATGATGTGTGGGGAATGTTAACTTTGATGGCTGAAGTATAATCATATTAATACCATAATAAATCATTTTCTTTTTGAACACAACTTCACACGAGTGAATGTAAACATCTGGTTAGGTTACATAACTGTTGCTACTACCATTTGGAGAATATTCAAAATTTAGAATAACAAAATGACAACAATATAATAGCCTCCATTTTTCAATTGAAATTTCGTGAAAACTGTTTAACATATATTTCAAATTGACGGTATACATTGTAGCTTGATCAAAGACAACTAGAACTATATAGTAAACGGCGCCTCAGTTTTTAAAATTTCTGTCTCTAGAGTTCTATTTTTATAGCATATTTAACTAAACTGAATTGAAATCGATTGTCTTACAACTTTCTACATCAAAAAATAATGCAAAAACTAAACTTGAATGGCCCAAAACCATCCGGATATACCGGTACATTTGAACAAATAATTCTAATAATTCTCATGAAATCTGTTACAAAATACATTTTGCAAACTGTCATATACATTGTAGAACCTAGTCACAAATCTACTTATTCCAGTTATCTTTTGTACAAAAAGTATTCATTATTGGTTTGAGTCCGATTTAAAGTTAGAATACTTGCTAAAACTTGTTCAGCTCAAAATTTTCACACCTGTGCTCAGTGTGACATGGTGGGTGTCTGAGCAAACCCCAGGCTGCTCTTCTGCTTTTTAATATATCAGACAATTAGGCTTGTCAGCACAATACACACTAACGCAGTCATTAACGTCTCACAATAAACAGTTGCGCGAAAGGTTAATCTGTTACCCGCAGGGTTATGAAACACCCTACTTATAATCTAAATATTGTAGGAACTAAATTTTCAAACCACTTTTTGTTGGAATTTTGATTTCAATTTTCACCAAATTGATACTAGACCCGATAATGAATATTCAAATAATTAAATAACAAAAAGATTACAAATTTTGACCCTCAGGGGGATTATATATCCTTAAGCTATCAAAGAATGTTGATGTGTGAACATATTCTCCACACACGGTCATTTGCAATACACTGGCCAAGAATTAACCTCCAAAATGACTCTGAATACCACACATCATGTGACATATAATTATAGCTATGGCAGGGCCGTAGCCAGGATTTACTGAGGGGCGGTTCGCCTTCACTCCAAAAGGGCACATCATGGGGTTCGCTGTATGAGAAAAGGGGTAAATCGGGGGATCGCTTCAGTGTTTGAAAAGGGCATTTATATGAGAAAAATATAAAATATTTCCGAACCTTGGCTATGTGCCTGAATGGCCCCACATGTAATCATAATATTAAACATGCTGAAAGATATAATGATATAGTGTAATTTTAAAATCATTAGTAAACCATTGTGAATAAGTTTATAGAATCTAATAATCAATTTACTTTTACATTAATTTGGGTCTCTCAGACAAAATGGGGATGGTCAGTCTGAGATGAGAATTGCAATAGTTACACACAGATCAATAAATACGAGTCAAAATTGGCTTCAATATACGCCCGCACAACACATTACAAGTCTCCCCCCTCTCCTTCGATCAGCACACAAAATTGCTATTTTCAATGATTTCCTGATCTTGGGGTTACATCGACCTTGACCTTAGTTTTCGTATGAGACACTGTCACATCATCACCCTCTGACACACAATAAAAAAGTGACTTTTGATGATTTCCTTATTCTTGGGTCATGATGACCTTTGACCTGGACCTCAATTTTGGTACACAACATCTTTTCTTGTAATGACCTCTATTCCTCTAACCTCGACCTCAACTTTGGTATGCGGAACATCCGTCTTCTTCTAGTGTATTCACTCACAATAAAACTGTGGATAGAAAACTATCATAGGTATAGACCTGTTCAATGATTTACTGAGTGATACGCCAGTGACCTTTGACCTCTGACCTTCATTTTGGTACGCAAAACATTATCTCTCCCAAGGGTCATCCACTCACAACAAATTGGAACTGAAGATCGAAAACTGTTCCAGATTTATAAGCTTATAAACTGGATACAAACAGATAGACAAACAGAAATCGACATCACCTTATACATTTGCAGTTTGGGCAGCAGGCGGGCGTATAAAAAATAGATAACAAAATTTGATGCTTACTTTCCCTCTGCACATTTATTTAGCTTCAACTTCTGTATTTCACAGTCCAAATGCCAAGTATATGGAAATTTCTCCACACAAGCAACGTATGTTTCATAATAACGGCTGCAGTGTTTTTGTATAAGCTGCATAGGCACATCCCTTCAAAGACAGTGATAATGGTAGCAGAGAGTGTGTCATGATGTACAGACACTGTCTTGTCTTTAGTACATTGTAGCAGTTAGAAACAAGTCAAAACATAGCCAAGTTTACATGGCTTCGTTCATTCCCACTACAGTACGCCATGAATCCTCTTTCTGAACTTACATGTACACTCCAGAGGGAAAAAACGGCTCCATGGGTCGTACGGCTCTATCCGGCAATAAAATCATTGCCGTGAAGAGCTGATCCGTCTGCAATCAGTCTTCAAACATCAACGGCCGGTTGAATTTCTCCTGGGTACCGCCATTATCTTCGCATGGATCACGTGATCCGCATGATACTTTGCCAATCACGTGACAATTTCTCCTGGGTACCGCCATTATCTTCGCATGGATCACGTGATCCGCATGATACTTTGCCAATCACGTGACACGTACGAATATCATGGAGGAGAAATTCAACCGGCCAATGATTGATGTTTGAAGACTGGTTGCAGACGGATCAGCTCTTCACGGCAATG
This sequence comes from Hanleya hanleyi, assembly GCA_036873755.1. Lineage (NCBI taxonomy): Eukaryota > Metazoa > Mollusca > Polyplacophora > Lepidopleurida > Hanleyidae > Hanleya > Hanleya hanleyi. The sequence continues at coordinate 15,170 of JAVTVY010015761.1, read as the reverse complement.
AAACTATTTGGGGTTGTTTTATGGCAGATTCAATTCAATTCAAGTCACTTTTATTGTACCGAACACCCAACATAGGGCAGTGTACAAATTACTGTAACATAATAACAAAGCAACAGAATAACACAACGACTAGAATAAAGCAAGACTAGAATCATGGAGCCAATATGCTAGAATGGAGGACTTCTCTAAGCCTGTGAATATCATATATGTACATACATGTAGCATGCAATATATGCTACATTATCATGTTTTACTGAAGAACTGCAACCCGCATTCGGTTGAACTCTGCTATATGATGACATATAATTTATAGGGAGGTCATTACGAAAAATGTATAAGAATTTCTCCATATCTCCCAGAGCAAGAAAATCACTCTCATTGTATAATAAAGTGAAACTCATCTTCAAAACTGTTTAGGCAGAATGGACAGTATCTATATTCTCTGGAGCGATTGAAGTGTAGCTTTGGTGAACCTGTAAGCGAACACTTTTGAGTGATTTTAATTTCCAAAAATGCGATTTGAATATTAAAATAAAAACTAGTGGCAGAAAACAAAGGACCGAACTTTGATAATTATTTTCAGGTATGAATATATTCTCCAGCAGCAATTTACTTGAATGAGGAACGATTTCAAATAGAGTAGTTTGATCTCCGAAAATATGGCGATACTGGACCAGTAAGCGAACACTTGCTTGTCAGCGATTTTTCGACCATTTAGAGATACATTATTATTGTATATTGGTCATTGTATGTCGAGAATAAGATTGTTGAGCAAATATAGTACTTATCCACAGTAAAACAGACTTCCGCTGAGTGAAAAACATCATAAAGCCGCGGCCTACCGTCAAAAACTATGTCAGATGGAGCAGTCATTTCAGCATGAAGTACCGCCATTCCACATTATGAGAGAAAACAAGGGGAATAGAGAATGTATCGTCTTATATTGAATGATACTGATACTGATATTTATTTGCATGTATGAACACATGTAAATACAATAATGACATAAATGAACATTAGAATACAATCAACTCAAATACTATCGCTACTAATACTGGTGGCAGTGGATGTGGAGCAGAGCAAGAGTCTTCTTTGTTCCATCAGCTCGAAAAGGAATTGACCAATAAGTGGGGATAAGTTCTGTGGGCAATCCATTATAAGAAGACACTTTTCTAGATCAGTTAAGGTTTGTGCTGCTGGACACACTTCCAGTATTTTTTGCAGAAGTAGGTTTCGAAGACGTTGTAAAGCAGAACATTTCATAATAAAGTGGAACTCATCTTCAACAGCCAGTTGACAGAGTCAACAAATCCTATCTATCCCATCTATTTTTTTATACCGACCGGTTTCTATTTCTAGATGGTGGGCACAATTTATTCGTAACTCAAATCATTACTTGTCCCCTCCAAATCCACAGTAGCGCCCTCACCAGCATCAAAACTTTTGCCGCTGTCAAAGATGATGAAAGACAAAGTTACCTTTCCCAGATATCATCAGATTCGTCATCAATTTCTCCAACTTCTAGTGTAATTACTATCTTGATCTGACTTTCTGTCAGTTTGTACAAAGGATGCAAATCTCAATTTTTTTTATTTGTTGACCTTCCAAGCGACCCGTCGTCTGCTTTTTCTAACAGAATCGAGCGACAAACGAGCCAGTTTCGTAAGTAGAAATAACCATCTAATCAAGTAGTTGAACAATTATAAGTTTTGTGTATTGTTAATTTCTCAGGATTTAGTATTTTGCCTTATTTAGTTGGACCTGTTCGCTTACTGGCCCTGTTCGCTTACTGGTCGGAAGCTGCTATCTACCTAGCCCCAACTGGGACCTAATGATACTAATGACAGTATCATTAGGTCCCAGTTGGGGCTACTATCTACCCTTTACTTGATACTTGATACTTACTTACTTGGACTATGGTTACTTAAACCATAGAGTTAAAAGAATCCATGCTTAAAGTTAAACAGAGCCTGCTATAAAGGTTAGAGCCGTACGACCCATGGAGTTGTGTTTTCCCCGAGTGTACATGTAAGTTCAGTAAGAGGATTCATGGAGACGTAGGAACGAACGAAGCCGTGTAAGTCTTGGCTAGCCAAACCACAGAAATTTAGGAAACAAACTAACATAATGAATACGGTTTTCAATGCAATAATGATCAATGCAAGTGCATGGTGTCTTAAACCTTCCCAGATGGATTATCACAGAAACTGTCATTCAGTGTTAATAAGACCGAGAGTCAGACCACGCGGAGCAACTTGCTCTCACTCGAGTGATATGCAAAAGTAACAATTGTGATGGAGTTTGCACGTGGGAATGTTTACAACAACAACAACAACAATTTACAGCAGACGACGGAATTAATTAAAATATTGTTAAATCATCAATAATAATATTTTATGGTTTTTTTCTTCATAGGTATTGATAAACAGTTATATCTGGGGATGAGAAATTTGGACCAACCAGAGAAAACAGTTTGATTTTTTGCTGCTCTGTCCCGTGAAAATGTTGTTGTTGCTGCAATGATGGCCTCCACATCGCTGAACGAAGAAATTCAGCGAGTTGCGTATTACAACATAAGACCATTGGTTCTCCATGGTTATATAGCACCTTTTTTGTTTATATACGCCGCATGGTTTTATTCGTGGACCGTTATTTATGGTTTGGATGATTATTTTGAAGCCGGACTTATAGTTTTGGCAATAATTGCCGTATTGCAGATTCTGACGTCCTTATTTTGTTTGTGGAGTGTCCACGTGCGATGTGCTCTCACTTGTTCGTCGGTAAGACTTAGGAAAAGTTAAATATGGTCATTAACGTATGCTGTCCAGATTAAATATATTGGGAAGTCTATCGAACTCAAACATTCAAAAATCTTTATCATGGCGGAAATAAAATCCCCGACCTGCTAACAGGTGTTCAACTTCAATGCAGTTCAAGAAGCTAAACACTGCTGACCAATAATTTTGTGATATTGACAATGTAGGGTTTCGCTGTTTAGCCTCCCAACCTGAGTAACATCGGGTGGATTTGCACTCATAAAAACCGATAATATCTACCGCTTTGCACTCGTTTGGATAGAATTCATACTTGCCTAATTCCCTGGTCATTTATCTTGATCGAGGTATTATACCTTTATCAGGGTATTATACCTCAATCGAGGTATAGGCCTATACCCTGATTGGGGTATAGAGCTATTTCAACTTCAGTTTTTGTATATTTATTGAAAATGTGGACATCCACACCTACCCCAGACTGCGTGGATCTTTCAACAACATCAATGGCTTAATTGTTCCATGATTTTCACTGCAATTTACTCCTTCGTTTTATGTGACTAATCATTCAAATTAGCCACTCTAATATTTCAAAAATGAAACCACATGGCTTCAAATATTCGGTAAAATTTATTACGTAAATGAAAATGGCATGTGATGGCATACGTGGTACGGCGTACATGGCGTTGGGCACTCCGGTTTGCGTCAGATCACCGAAGTTGAGCAACGTTCAGCTCAGTCAATACTTGGATGGGTGACCGAGTGATGTACTGGCTGGGCTGATCAGTGTCCAGGGTAATAGGAACTGAGGGTGATAATAGTTGCTACGCTAATGACTCGCCAGCAGTGACATCTGGGAAAGTTAATAGTACCCACTGTCAATTAGAGACCGCTATATAAATTCTCTCATGGTAGCAGTCATTCGTTTTTGAGGCGCGCGATCGCTCGCGCGCACCATCGCTCGCGCGCACCATCGCTCGCCTAATTTCATTTCAAGGCGCGCGATTGATCGCGCACCTAGAGAAGTCCTGCTTCCCAAAACCCAATGCGTATTTTTTTGAAAATATAAGTCGATAATTCATCACGCATTCACGAAACGAAAATAGGAACTCTTCTGTGTTCGGCGGTACATTCCTTGGCTATTTGGGGAAATACAAAATCGTAATTCTAGCAGCGAAGTCGGAGAGTCCGATCGTCCCTTTGATGTGATGTTTGAAGCAGATGTTGAATATGTCGCCAACGACTATTCAGATATATTGTTTTCGAAAGCCCTAATATATATTCATGAATTATCAGTCTGTTTGATAAAACCTAGCGACGAAATCATAGCTGAACCAGAAAGATTATTCCGTACTAAGATCCGAGTAAATTTTTGTTTTACCCGCCGGTGTTACCAGGCGCCATGTTTTGATTTGCGTGCGTTGCAATGAACTTTTAATACACTGTTTGAAACGTCACGATCGAAAGTTTTTAGGTATTCATTTTGCACAAGTTTTGATTTGATCTTATTATCAGACTTGGTATTCCAAAGCAAGTTGTCGTCCATAAAGAATTTCTGAAGAAAATCACTTCATATCCGAGGTTCCGTCTGGAAAATGGTGTATCAAATTAACATAATGATATCGCGGAGCTCTGTGAAGTTTTGCTGCTGTGGAATTTATTTGTCATAATAGAACAAAGCATGACTGGACAGACAGTGTAGACAAGGGGGCACATGTCTCCTGTATATAACTTCAGATAATTGCAATTGGGATCTCCATGAATTAAAAAAAAAAATTAAATGAGGACAAAAATGTAAGGGAGAATTTGCAGATTTATTTGCTGGAAATGGTTCAGAATGCATCTCCAGCAATCTAGGACCTCTGAGCTTCCGGGGCCTAGGCGGCCCCTGGAACCCCGGCCTGAAGTGCTAGGATAGTAATTTCGGGAGTGCGATCACCCGCCTCGCTCATTTTAGGAGTGTGATTTATAGCACTCCTCTGATTTACAGAAACGAAAGACTGTGGTAGCACATCGCACACACCCGGTCAGAAAAGAGACCGGTCTATATGTACAGTCCAGGACAAGTGAATGTCAATTTCGGACAGCCAGTTTTTATGTTGACTCCCACAATAACTAATTGATTTTTTAAGCAATAAAGTTTCACATTACCGGGGCGGTAAATGATTTCTTTTGACAGTAGATATATTGGTATAATTTGGCTGGCGTGGATCACGCACGCTATTTGGTGTCCCTGCGACCAACGTTAGTGAGATAATAGACGTTCGCTGATTGGTTAGATGATCACTTCGAGTCCAATCGCAACGCGTGTTGCTCGCTCAATCAGAAAACAAAATGGCGGCAAGACAGCTGTCATTGTCGAAGTGACCAGTTTTCATTTGCTGATGAAAGTACCGCATCGAAAAGGAAACTCCTGACAAAAGAGGCCTACGAGAAAAAGAGTAGGGGAAGACAGTTTGTACAATCATGGACGGAACAATTTGTCGGGTTACATGTAAATGACACTGATGAAGGCATGCTGTGTGCCATATGTGTGGAGGCAGGAAATAGTTCCTCTTCATTCTTGAATGTGGGCAAGTGACCTTTCATCTTGGATAGGTGATCTTGCAAGACAGGTGATCTGAAAAGTTAATGTCAATCTCTGCCCTAGTGAGCGGTGGGGTTACTGCAACCTTCTAAATACCTATGTGGAGGGTGCTCCTAGATGAAAGGAGGGATTTCCGAACCAACAACAACTTCCATCTCAAAGTCATATCCAAGTTGCATGAATGTAGATGCACTGACTGATGAATAAATTAGATTAAATTGTCTGATGCAATGCACAATCTCCTAGCATGCGCACACATGGCAGAATCATAATACCCAGTGCAGAGGTCTGTTTTTTATGTGCACAAAAGCCACATGCTAGCAGTTTAGATTATGTGTCTGTCAGTTAAACTTGATTTATTAATTAGGCATTGCCTCTCAAATCCTGCAATTTGCGCATGACCTTGACATGGAAGTATACCACCAGATGCTATGTTCAATTACAGAATAAATATGACCGAATATGTCATTTGAAGCCATGTTTCATTTTTATACGCCCGCCAAAAGGCGGACGTATTATGTGATAGTGGTTTCCGTCCGTGTGTCCGTCTGTCTTGTCCGGTCTATATCTGGAAGAGTTTTCTATTTACAGTTCCAATTTTTGGTGAGTGGAAACCCCACAGGGAGACGATGTGTCGCGTACCAAAATGACGGTCGAGGTCAGAGGTCAAAGGTCACTGGCCTAAAAAACAGGAAATCACTGAAGTGTTTGTGTCCGGTTTATATCAGTGAATGTTTTCTATCCACAGTTGCAATTTTTTGTGAGTGGATACGCTAGGTGGAGACGATGTGTCGCGTTCCGAAATTGAGGTCGAGGTCAGAGGTCAAAGGTCAGTGTCACTGAAAAATCAGGAAATCATTAAAAATTTCTAATTTTTTGTCATTAGGGAGAAATGAAGTGTCCCGTACCAAAATATAGGTCAAGGTCAAAAGGTCACTGTGACCCCAATATCAGGAAATTATTAAAAATAACATTTTTTGTGTCAGTAGATAAATTAGAGGGACACGATGTGTCACATACCAAAATTTAGGTCAAGGTCAAAGGTCAAGGTCACTGCGACCCCAAAATCGTAAAATTATTAAAAATCATGGTTTTTTTAGTCCATTGGGAAATTATGGGGAGCCATTTTGTCATGTACCAAAATTTAGATCCAGGTCAATAGTCAAGGTCACTGTGACCCCAAAATCAAGGTCAAAGGTCAGTGTCGCCCAAAAATCAGGAACTCATTCAAAATTACGAATTTTTTGTGAGTGGATTCAATAGGGGGAAATGAAGTGTCGCATACCAAAAATTAGGTCAAGGTCAAAGGTCACTGTGACCCCAAAATCAGGAAATTATTAAAAATAACATTGTTTTGTATCCGTAGATACTTTAGGGGACACGATGTGTCACATCCCAAAATGTAGGTCAAGGTCAAAGATCAAGGTCACTGTGACCCCAAAAGAATGAAATTGTTAAAATCATGATTTTTTGTGTCCATTGAGAAGTTACGGAGAGACAGTTTGTCATGTACCAAAATTTAGGTCAAGGTCAATAATCAAGGTCACTGTGATGCCAGAATCAAGAAATCTTTGAAAATTACTTTTTTTTTGTCAGTAGATACATTAGGGGGACATGATGTGTCAGGTACCAAAATGTAGGTCAAGGCCAAACGTCAAGGTCACTGACCCCAAAATCATGGAATTCATAAAAATCATGATTGTTTTTGTATCCATTGATACATTGAGGGATGACGGTGTGTCTTGTACCAAAATTTAGGTCAAGGTCAAGGTCAGTGTGACCCAAAATCAGGAAATCATCAAAAATATCTTTTTTTTTTGCCAGTAGATACATTAGAGGGACATGATGTGTTACATGCGGGTCATAGGTCAAGGTCAAACCTCGAAGACGAGGTCGTGTAATGCGATGTTGCGTTCTGTCCATTCATCCATTAACATTTGCTGTCCATGCGATATCTCTAGTTTCAAGGTATGGATTGGTACCAAACTTTGAGTACCGGTATACCTTACTCGCATGGCAAAGCGGAGCCATACATTCTGAGATCAATTTGTCAAAGGTCAAGGTCACAGTCCCTAAAACTGAATCAAGTTCAGCTGACTCTATGTGTAAGGTTGAAATATTCGGAGTTCTGTCCCCTTCATGTATATGGTACTGTCCTGTGGAGTTGTCTCCCATGTTTGAAACAGCTACATTTAGTTAAACTGTTGTGAAATAGAAATCATACATTTACCAATTTAATGGGGAGAGGGGTCCTTTATGAACTTCATACCTGTTTTTTAACTCAAGAACAAAGGCTTAATTCATCACTTTCTTCTTCCTTCATGAAAAATTCTCTCGTCTGAAAGGAATCCATTTGCAGGAAAAGTACTATTGTCAATTTCAGTGTAGGATATGTGAGCTCCCAGCTCTTGCTTCAAGGTTAACTAGTTACCAAGAGTTGAGCTCATTTTAGTTTATCATTCAATATAAGATGTGATATATGTTACATAGGCCTATACCTCGATCGAGGTATAATACCCCGGTCAAGGTATAATACCTCGGTCAAGCTATTTTCCCAACCTGTTTATTTCGTCTACCCAGCTTTATTCATATCCATAGATGGAGAAAAAAAAAAAAAAAAAAATTTGAGCTTGATCTTTCAAAAACTAAATCAGTAGCCATATTGAAAATATCGCTATGGTGGCATGAGACTGATTGTAAATGTCGGGATTGGGAGCAGGAAAGTCAGAAATGGCTCTTTCTTAAGGCTTTCACATTATCTGCATTTGAATGTAAAATTGTAACTATCGGTATCATGCATGATAGGTGGCACATACCGAAAAGGTAAGTTACAGGATTTCTCATCTCCCTAAGTGACTGGGTCTACTCATCTTCACGGGGTCACGGTTTCTATTTGTGAGCCACAGGTGAACCCTTGACTATCTTGTATAGCAGACCGCGTTCCGCCCACATTCCAGTTACGTGACCTAGAAAAACTGCCCTGATGGTAAAATGCGTTACGGTTTTACTTTCGCTGCTACCGAATGTAAAATATTTAATCCAAGCACGCATAACAATAAAATATTAATGGACAGATCAGTGAAATTTTATAGAAATCCGTGTGTTATTTCACCCAATTCAAGTCCCTCAGTGGGAAGGCAAGGTCGGATACACTGACATACACTGAAATCGCGGACCGATTTCAGTGTTTCCTACATTTGCCTGGCTTGTTGGATGTTTGATGGTAGATGAATGGGTTCGTTTTCTCTTCAAATAGATTTTAAACTATGTTTCCTTGTATTAATGTTCATGGTTGTTGAAAATGTGCATGTTCATCTGTCACCGGGTATCGCACAAGCTGTGATATTTTCGAATCTGTTGTCACGGTTGCCATGGCTGCGGCAAACAAGTGATCTGATTGGTCAATATGTGCAGGATGTTGCTTTTGCTGATTGGCTGACATCTACTGCTGTGTTGTCGTTGATCGCGATACAGTGTCCAAGTGGACCAGAGGTACATGTATCTATGATAGAGATACCCCTGGTTTTAGCGAGGATGGGGTCTACTGAGCGGATTCAGTTTTTCGACTCTTGTAATCCTGAATTTAGTAGCGTCTCGCACGAGAATCAGATTCACGCGCAAGTTCCTAAAGATGACGGCGGATTTAGTTTTTGAAGATCAAGCTCGGTAATTTTTTTTCCTTTTGCCGTTTATGGAAATGAAAGAAAAGCTGGACAGAGGAAATACATTGTCAGTAAAGTAGGCAAATATGTATTCTATGCAAACGAGTGCAAAGTGGTCGGTATTATTGATTATATGAGCGCAAATCCACCCGATCTGACCCAGATCAGGAGGCCAAAATTTTGTGATAGGAATTTTCGGTTGAACGGCTAAACCCTATGTTGTTAATATCAGAAAATTAAATGTCAGTAGGGTATGGCTTGTTGAACTACTGTTCAATGTAGCCACAAATTGATAGTCCAATAAAATAGATTGTTCAGGCTCTTTTTTAGTATGCTGAAGTTAAGTAGAGCCAGAAGATCCTATGGAAGATGCCTCATTGCCCATGGGACCCATACAGACCACCATACCCGTAAAAAAATCCCCACTGCTTTTGTCGAAATAATGCAATGTCGAATGACATAAACTCGCCGCGTAAAAACATCTCTTTGATACGTTTCCATCCAGTTATACCACTGGTAATTGTGGTTTAGTTCTGAACAACTTTGGGACATCATCAAACTTTCAGTCTTGTAAAATCAGCGGACAGAAAGCTCATGTGCTTTTCTTCACCTTACCACATAGTATTCATTAACGAAGAAATATCAAAAGCAAGGCTCCAAAATACAACTCCTGATCAGACTCGCCAAAGAGTGTGTTTTAGGAAATTTTTAACTTGGAATTTGTTACCGGTTCTTATTTGCAAATCATCATGAGCATAGTAATCTCCTAAAACCTGCCCCTTGGCAAGTCTGTTCATGGGTTGCATTTTGACTCCCCGTTTTCTATATTTCGTTATCAAATACTGTGTAAAGAAAAGCACATGCCGGTGAGCTTTCTGTCTGCTGATTTTACAAGACTGAAAGTTTGACTATGTGGCAGCAGTTGTTCTTGACTAATCAACAATTACCAATGGTATGACACGGATGGAAACATACCCGTACCAAAGGGAAGTTTTTGCATGGGGAGCATACATTTTATTGCTCTATTTTGACAAAAAAGTGGGGTTTCACAGGTGGGTACATGTATGGCCATCTGCATGGGTCCCATGGGCAAAGAGTGAGTGAGTAAATATGATTTAACACTGCTTTCAACTATATTTCAGTCATATCAGGACGTTGGGTCCTATTCCTTTTCACGCCCAGGAACCCCACGGGTGCCTTAGTTAGTCGCCTCTCCCATGAGCAAAGAGACATTATCTGGCTCCAGATAACCCCAGTATAGTTAAAAAGAGCATGAATAATCCTTCATGTTGGACTACAAAATTGAGTCTTCTAACATGTCTTTGAAAAGTGGCAATTGGAGGTGATTCTGGCCAATTGAGGTGATTCCCTTTAATTTGGGTATATGACTCCTAAAAGGTCACCCCAATTTAATAAGCTGTATAAATACATAGTTTTCAATGATAAAGAGGGGTTCTCTTTAGTGCATTATGTTGGTCTTCTATAGAATGTTTTGTAGTTTCAACTATATGCTTGCTTAGACATAGATACATATAAAGCCTATAGATAGGCTCTAGTTATGTTTGCGATCATACTGTATACAAGTGATCAACCAATCAGAATAAGTATTGGATCTCTTGAACCAGGCTAGAACTGCATTATCATGCCGATAGCAAGTCTCATGGTAAGCTTCACTGCAAGGACATTTAGAAATATCAATCTTCATATCAGACTGCTAGAGGACCGTTATTATGCTCTTATCTTATATCCAAAGGTATCTGACCCCAAAGAAGCGTCGTGGGTGAAAGTGGTGCCGACCCCTAACAATGGGTCCACAGAAATACTCAAACTGCACCATGAAAAGGTGAGTTACTAACATTTACCATTGTTCACATGATATTGCTCTAGATCTGTCTCTGTTTATGTAATATTATAATTACTTCCAGCTCATGCATGTCATGTCAATGGGACGTGTTTGTTGTCCAGCATGTAAAAAATAATAATGGTGCTTTGGGCTCAGATCATTCCCACCCAACGACGCCCTGCTAGCGACACTGATGATTGCAATTACTAACTGCTCTCCTTTCATTTGCAGTTACGGTAATTCCTCTAATAATTCAATCACAGGAAGTGCAATTTTCCAACATAAAATCTTGGGGTGATCAAATTTATTGGAAAAAAAACTTGACAAATGGTCTAAAATCCTGCAGATAATCCATTATTTCTTTGTTATTTCAATGATTTTAGAGACTGATCTAAATTATTAGAACAGCTGATTGAATTTTGTCCCCCAAATTGGGGGTGATTGAATTTTGATTGAGGGATTGAATTATTAGAGAGACAAGTTCTAAAACGTAGAGACAGAAATCTTGCACGATGCAATCGTAGATTGCCGTCAGTATACACTATGTATCACGGAAGTTGAGAAACATTGAATGGACCTTTTGGTGCATGGTTTCTAAGTTTCTAAAACAAATTTCTTTTGTGTTGATTGAAATACTCATAGTCTGCTTATGATCTAACAAATGCTACTTGCCGAAGAGCGGTGGTTCTCTCCGGGTACTCCGGCTTCTTCCACCAACCAAACTGACTGTCACCATATGAGTGAAACAAACTTTGTGACATTAAGCCAAATTCCCTCCTCCCTCCTCTAACAAATGCTCTCATGTAAGAAATGTATACACCGTACACCTGGTAATTCTGGAAGATTGATAGTTAACTATGGATAGTTAACTATGCCAAGCTTGTAATCGTCTCTTGTCGTAGAATGAATGTATCTCATCGAAAACCCTGATCGGTCTATTATAGGTACGAGCTTTCATTGAACCCATCCACTGCTCTCAGGGGCATGTCCCCACCCCAGAGGATCTGAGCCGACCCTCATATATTCTATATCTATAGGTTAGCCAGGTGTTTGAACGGACATGAATATCCCTACCACGTGACTTAAATCAGAACCAGCCAGCAGGAACACCCAAAGAAGCCGCAGAGATTAAATAAAATAGAGAGATCACGTGCCCTTTCTATACTACTCATCGCGCATGCGCAGTCAACCCATTCTACTGTAGGGTGCAAGCCTGGCCCATGGAATCTCAGGTAGTGAAAACCCCAGATATCTCGCCCCACCCTATCGCACCACACCTATGCGACCCGCTGTGCCCTTTCTATACTACTCATCACGCATGCACAGTCGACCCATTCTACTGTAGGGTGACCAAGGGATCTCATGAAGTAGGAAGAGGAGGAGGACACGCCACGGATTAAGAAGTGAAACCCACATGTCTCTTACCTCCCTGGCCGGCTTCTTTAATAGTATAAATGAGTAAAGCGGAGGAGGAGGAGGACACGCCACGGATTATACTAGGGAGATTACCATATAACTGTCAAGTAAAAGTTGAATAGCCTTTGGTATTGTCATGCTTATGCTTATATTTGAAGAAATTTAAACTTTCTGCTGACAATGCAACCACAAGCCTGCAAATGGCTCTGCTTCAATTCTCATGTTGTCATGGTGATATGTACTCCATTTTGTGCCTTCAATTTGCTTGTAGGGCGAGTCTGGAGATGAGCTGTGGTTCAACTTCCAGAAGACTCGATACATCTACGACATCCGGGAGAAGAAACAGTTCTTTCAGCTGGAGTTTCCTGTAGACCAGAAGATAAAGACGTACATGGAATCGAAGGGCTACCAGGAAGACAGCGACATCAAGGCCACCGAGAAAATGTTCGGGCGGAATGTGTAAGAATGAGAAAGGGAAAGTCACTGAGAGCATTTCATTATCAATAATGGAAGATAAAAGTTCAGGCCGTTATAAATGAACCGCCGATTTGCAAGATCTGCGATCATTATGCATCTGTTTACTGTTTTTGGAAATGGTCAAAATTTTGAAAGAACAAACTTCTTGAATATCAGTCCTGTTTGAAATGGCATAGATCATCACCTGTTGAGCCATGTCGTTAGAGTTTGATTACGATCGATCACAGTGAGCAAACGTAGCGAATGTTCTAGGCACCATTTCTATTCTAACGCTAGCAATGTCACAAAGCTACAATGTAATGCATTTGTTTACATCATGAAGAGGTCGTCATCCCAATAGATGTGCAACATACGTCACAATATAGAACGTCCCACACAACTGACGAGTCCATACGATTGAATTTAATCATAATCAGACCCTGACATCACATGATAAAAAATCCACTTGTATGGCATGTTTTATAGAAAATAAATATCGAGTGAACTTGTTTAAACAGTTACTCTGTTTTTTTTGAAGCAAAGTATGTAAAGTGCATTTGGTAGTACCTTCAACAGTTGCGCCTCTAATCTAGTTTGAAAAAAAATGGTATGTTATCATTAGATTATTAAGAATTTATCGTTTCAGTTGACCTTCATGAACAACATGATTAAGAGATAAGAGCAAGAAGACAAGGTTGTATGTGTGTGATATGTTTCGCATTTTACATTGCTGTATATCTACCCTTGTTTTCTCTTCCACAGCATGCAGATGGACATCCCTCAGTTTGCAGAGTTGTTCAGGGAGCGAGCCACGGCACCGTTCTTCGTGTTCCAGGTGTTCTGTGTGGGGCTGTGGTGTCTGGACGAGTACTGGTATTACAGTCTCTTCACCCTTGCCATGTTAGTCGCCTTTGAGGCCACGCTGGTACAACAACAGCTCCGTAACATGGCTGAGATACGTAAGATGGGTAACAGGCCTTACCCCATGCAGGTAGGTTAGTTCAGGTCTCCTGATCAGACACCTGGGGCCGATTTCACGAAACCTCACTTGAGACAATTTTCGCACTTGAAAACCTCCCTTGACTTGAGTTTTTGCTTTTCATGAAAATTCGCTTGAACCCGAAATCGCACTTGAGTTCAAGTGTGGTCGGACCTACCTTGAAAACCGCGCTTGAAATAAAAACGTACTTGAAATGACCAACACGAAGGAAGATGATGTCGAAAAATAAGTTTTTTTTCATGTGCCCATGCATCATGATGCAAGTATGGGCATTGTTCTTCATCTCATAGATCCAAAAATGGCACAGACATATTCATTTGACACCTGAAATTCTACCCATCGGTTCCTACGCATAAAGTATTTTGAGCATACACTTGATTCTGCAGGGGTATTATTTATTACCAAATCGCGCAAAAGAGTTCCAAAAAGGTCACTTCTAACGTCACTTAACCAAGTGCGGCCAAAAACGTTTGGTGAAACACAACTTGAGATTTTTTTGAAGTGCACTTGGTCAAGTGCGAAAATCGCCCTTGGAAAACTCAAATCAAGTGAGGTTTCATGAAATCGACCCCTGCTCTTTCATGATTTTAGGGTGCACTATGCACAACTGAAAATAATAGTCGAATAATCTTTCAATCAAACCTGTTTTTTCGAATGGTCCCAAGATTGGTATAATGAGTTACAGGGTTTTTTGGTCATAAATACACCCATTTTCATCATAACAAACTTGTACTTCAAAATCCATTGATTTGATTGATCTATGGTGGCTATATTTGTTTACGGAGCAACTTCAAATGAGAACTTACTTGAGCCCTCAACCCAACGATCATGCTAAGTATCACATCGATCGGTTCAGTGGTTATAGAGATTAACACCTGTCGTATCAATCCAAGATGGCCACCAGGGCTTTTGACCAATCGGCTTCAGGTCATTTTTTGGAGACTTATTTAGCAAACAAAATTACATAAAATACATCTTTTGAATATCTGAAAATAAAAGGGGGAGAGAATGTCGGGGGGCGGGGGATATATACAGGGAGGGGATATGGGGGGGGGGGGGGGGGATTTGTCCAAGAGGGGAATATGTCCAGCAGGGGGATTGTGGGGGAGGGGGGGGGGGATATTTTGTGGGGAATATGTCAGGAGGGAAAATGTCTGTACTCTGTTATATCTATATATCTCCTCAAAGAAAGTACTTGTATCATTACTCCAAGACCCATGACATTTATGCTGTACAAATTTGAAACCCTTGCTATGCCCTTCAAATTTGCTTCAATTTGCCTGGAAAAACCTGAAAAGGTAGAAAATGATTTTTTTACATTTTATTTTACTCTCATTTTATAGGTGTACAGAAACAGAAAATGGCGACCCATCAAGAGTGATGAACTCATTCCAGGCGACATTGTGTCCATAGGTAGCCATTTTAACATCTGTAA
>JAVTVY010015760.1:0-58943 GCA_036873755.1 Hanleya hanleyi | reverse complement strand
TACAGGACTGCGTCTTGGATGACAATCTTATAGTCCGCCGCATGCCCCTCTACGTTAGTGGCCATCAAGGCGAAGGTCGGAGGCGCCCGTATCAGTCGGATTTTGATGGGGATCTTGTTCAAGAGGTACCGGTCTTGCATGAACATGTCTGTGTGCAGTCGACCCATCATATCCACCGAGGCATTGTTCGCAGTGAAAGCCTTCCGTTTGTTATATCCCCCATTGTCCACCGTGCCCATGTGCTCGGGCGTGTCCTTGTAGAATAAAGCGGTTGTCAGCTGAGATTTTTTAGCCTCTCGGCCATACGACAACAGTGTCTCGATGTAGGCTCGATAGGGGTACGTGTTGGTGGAGTCACTGATGAGTTTGTCGCTGAGAAAAATATCCACCTGCTGAAATATCGAGTGCAGCCAGAGATTCGTCGGGCCCACCGTTGCTTGGTCAGCGAGTCTGGTGCCAGCTCCATTGACCACCTTGGCTTTCACATACAAGTAGGTATGGGCTAAATCCACATAGGCCGTATCCGCATTACTGATGGTGAACTCGATGGGCCCGGGTTCGTTGATGCTGGAGAGCGGGAGATGCTCCACCCATAATCCTTGTTCGACACTGGTCTGTGTGGGCGGCACGGTCCACAAATCAAATTCACTGTTGGTGGAGGGGCAGGACTCGGCGTGGATCAAGGACATGAAAAAGATATCCTTTGTCTTCTTCGATGTGCGTCGTCGCTGGGTCGGTCGTCGACTGGTGCGTGGTCTCGGTGGGGCAGCTCTTTTATTCCCTACGGTGCGTTGTGCTTTGGCCACCAAGAGGCCTCCCGCTTCTTTGGCCCGCCGTTTCAAGGATTCTTTGGGTGCCGTACCCCCCAAGACATCACCGGCCACTTGCAGTCCACTGCGTACCGCTTGTTTGCCGATTGCTTTCACCCCACGCGTCACCAAGGGCAGGAACGTTTACACAATGCTGCCGAGTATGTTCCCCAGACCATGTCCTCGTTGCATGCGTGCACCGCTAAAGACCGGAAAGCCACCCCCGGCCTGTTGGGCATAATAGTCCATATAGCTGCATGCATCGCACTCGTAAGGTACTTTCATTATGCAAAGTGGGGCGCACGTGCTTGTCGAAAATGAAGTGTCAGCACCACTTTTCCTCGTTCGAATGCCACCGGTCGTCCCGTGTCATCTCTTATATCCACCGTGATCGTGCTGATGTCAGTTTGTCGTACGGGCAAGTAGAGCATGTGGGTGAAACTGTGGGTGACTTGACCTCCATACGTCTTTTTAATGGGGACCACCCGTAACAGAGGTGTGTTGATATCGCCCACGATGTGGCTGTCCACCACGTCCGAGTAGACGTAGAGTCCGTACATACCCGACTTCATATCCATCGGCATCTCGCCATGGTGTTCGGTGGGACCAGCGAACGTCTTTAGATCGAAACCCAGCATTTGCTGTAGGATAGGACTCAGTACGACACTCGCCTTGCCGGTGTGATGGGTTTTGAAGTATTCGTCACCTCCCGTAGAGCCTTATAATGCAACAGTCTTGACAGCCCACCCATGAACTCTTTGGGGGTATCGTATTGGCCTTCGGGCAGGGTGAGTCGGATGTTTTTGCCTTCGTAGGTCACCTCGTACCAGACTTCATTGGCTCGCACGTTGTACCATGAGTAAGGGTACTGAATATCCACGAGGCCACATTCCCACCGGCCAGGTAAATGTAACGGTTGCGGTAACTGGGTGACGTACTTGGCCACGGTGTTGTCAGGAAACACATCCAGCGAACTGTTACTGGGTAGGGTCAGGTAAAACATGGCGACTGAGCTGTCCTGCTGCCGCTGTTGGTTTTAATAGGTGTTCCAGGCCTTGGGCGGTTGTGTCCGGCGTCGTGTTCGTCGCGTTGACTTACTACGTGTCACGGCTCTGGAGATGTGGGGTGTCCTGATCGAGGGTGGTTTTTTAAAGGTCTGAAAAGAAGGTGCCCGTTGTGGTGGTGGAGTTTTGGAGGGTGACTCCGGTTCCCAGTCGGCTTCCCAAGGTTGTGGTGAGAGTCGTGGTGCACGAGTCGGTGAGTCACGCTGCATAAAGGCCCAGCGGTGGGGGTTCCCCACCAATTCCTGTGGTACATGCATGTCTTTCAAGCCTTGAACGAAGACCTCCCATCCTCGAGGGTCCGTGTGCGATCTGCGTTGACGCATCAGATCATTCACTAAATCCGTCACGTGGGTCCGCGGGACCACCTGATTCTGTACCAGGAGTTCGCCTTTATCATTCCAAGTCATGTTAGGATTCTGTTTCATCCGTTGTAATACCAGGCCAGCTTGTTTCTTGAACGAGGCAGGTACACTCTTCAGCACTTCGTCTTCCACCCACTGTGGGCTGTGGGTGCTACCCCTGGTAATGGCGGCTGTTGGAACGGTGCTGAGGTCGGCGGTCTGTCACGTGGTGGTGGTGGTGGTGCTGTTGCTGGGGTAGAGAGGGTTTTGTATTGGTCCATGAACGTCATGTACCGTTGAAGCGTCTCATTGTACCGTTGTACTTTCTCACTGTCGCTTAACCCCGGTCTCTGTAAGATCTGCTGCATCTCTCCATCGAGGGTGTTTATGGTCTTCACCGTAGGTGGGACAGGGTAGGGTGATTGGAGGTTTTGCAGGAAACGAGGTTCGACGAGGACCATTTTTTTCGTGTGGTTCATTGTCGGCCGAAGAGTCCACCCAATACTGGACCCAACACAGAAGCGGCCAACGGTGCTAAGATGGCCCCGAGAAAGCCGGCTTTCTGTAACACCTTTTTCTTTTGTGTTTGAGGGACCCGCTTCTGGACTAAGGTTCGGAGACCTGTCTTATGCTTGGCCAACTTGGTCTTCTGAGCCGGAGTCAGTGGTACGTTGCCTTTAACAGGTTGTACCCGATCTCGGACAGACAGCGTACAAGGTCAGGGTCCGCACCGCGTACAATGGTTCGGACTAACTCGGGTGGAGCCGTCTTCAATACACGGAGCGTGGGAGCGTGCTTCCGTACTCCCGCAGACATCCTGTACAACTAATGCTAGAACCCACAACTCTGCTCCTTTTATCTACCTCAGAGACAAGGTCAACCCTGCTGTGGTATTCATTCTTTTTATTATTCCCCATCATCAAACACACAGACCCCAGCTGGGGGAGCCACTGTGGGTGTGTTTACATTATTTTTGCATGTACACGTGGTGGGTCTCTCCGGGAAACATGCCGGTCCGTAGTCGAAGATGTTCGGGGGTGGCTTGGTTGAGGTCGAAGAGCATATACGCGTGCTGAGGGGTTGTGGCATCTTTGAAGGCTTCCAACACAAACGGTGTGCGGCCGGGATACATCTGTCTGGCCAGGTGCAGCAGTTGAGTGGTATCTCTCGGGTTTTTGAAGACCACCAGGTAGTGGGCATTTAAGCTGATATTGCGATGTTCTTTGTTTTTTGCTGAACAGATTCTGCACAATGTAGATGATGCTGAGCTGTCGATGATGGCTGCCTTTGGTAAAGAGTTGGGTCACCCGACTGTCCGTCTCCGCCATGAGATCATCCAGAACCACCAAGGTGTCGGGTTCCAAATCGGCCAGGTTGGGTAGACCTTCCACGAACGTGATGTGGGGCATTGCTGAATACGCTTCCTGCCATTCTCCGTAACACCACACGACTCGGGCAATGGGTGGAGTGATCATGCTGTCGGCGTGTTCGAGGAGCTTCCTGACGAAGTGCGTTTTGGCGGAGCCCGTCGGTCCTGCGATGACGCAAGTGAAGGGATGCTGCCACCCAGGGTCCATGGTTCGAGGTGTATCCGTTGTCGTGGTAACCCGCTCTTGTAAATTTCGTACGAGTGAACTGGAGTGGTGGTGGGTACAACGTCGGTCGTCGTTGTCTGTACACTGTCAGGGATGATGATGGGGGTGGGTACAACGTGGGTCGTCGTTGTCGGTTCACTGTGAGGGATGAAATCCGGTGGGTCTTCAGACGTAGTGGATGTACTTGGTGTAGGTGTAGAGCTTGGTGTGGAGCTCGTTGTGGCTTGTACACGGTGTGGTGGTGACTGGGCTCGATACGGGGTTGACTGGTGCTCTCTGTAGACCGGTTTCACTGATGGTTGGTGTTCTCAGTTGGATAAGTAACGTGCTGACATAGGCTACGTCGTAAAACACACCTCCGTACAACACACTCAGCAGGGTTAGCAATAGCACCCCAAAGCCCACTTCTGCTTTGCGCGTTTTGGGAGACGCTGTGTTCAGAGGCAGCTGCTGTTTGTCCATAGCACTGTGGTCGGACGTGGAATGAAGGAGGACGGCAGTGGTGTCTCGCTTTATAGTCGTTTCACCTGGTTGGCAGCGATCCAGGAATTGAAGGAACTGGGCCAGCCTTGCCATTTCACGAAATGAAACAGTTTGCCACGTCGACGTTCCGTTTTCAAAATCTGCTCCACCGTGTAGTAGTCTTGCTGTGTTTTTACAACAGGCTGTAATTCCGTGTCGTAAAACGTCCCCAGCAACGTTTCCCCTTGGAGATCTTCCAGTTCATAGACTCGCCGCTGTCGGGGTAGGCGCCGTTTAATCAGGAAGTGCTCATCGCTCCAGTTGGGCAAGTAACTTTTCTCGAACTTGCCCTTGACTTTACTGATCCGTACAGGGTCCCCGACCTTGTACACCGCCTTCGTCGTTCGCTGCGATGGCCTGGGGTACAAGACACGCCGGATTTGGGCTTCATTGCGTTGGGTCACGGTAATGGGGGCTCTCTCTATACTCCGATGATAGGCTCGATTGTAACCCCTCACCAGTTTCGGGAGAACATCGATGTACCGCCTTGTATTCTTATAGGTGAAATATTTATACATGCGGCCTTTGAATGTCCTGTTGAACCTCTCCACCACGGAAGCCTTGGTCTCGTTGTACGTATGGAAGAAAAACACCTTCTGTTTCTTGAGAAAGGCTTGGAACGGTCTGTTGAGGAATTCCGTGCCTTCGTCGGTTTGCAAATACAAAGGTTTGCGCCCGGTCTTGAAGATGTCTTTGAACGCCGCTATGAGATTCGCCCCCGTTTTCGTCCGGATGGGTACCACCCACGCATACTTCGATAGGATATCGATGCACGTCAAGATATACCGATTCCCATCGTTGTGTTTGGCAAAGGCGCTCATATCGACCAAATCCGCTTGCCACTGGGCATCTATTCCTCCCACGATGACCCGGTTCCGTAGAAAATGGCGACGGACAGCTCGATGTAAGGTATAGGTGTCTTGTTTTCTTAACCAATCTTGGACTTGGGCACGTTGTATCCCCTGGGGTTTGGCCGCTCGATAGAGAGCCGACAATGCACTATAGGCCGCCGGACTGTCGGGACTGTAGTATCCCACCTTCTCCCAGCGCTTCATGGTGACACAATGATGATGCACCCTGGCTCTATCGTTTATTTATAACGGGTATATCTTGGGCCGGAGTTTCTTTCTGATTTTCTTCATTGGCTTTCACAGTGTCCATGGTAAATGACCAGTCCAACTCGTCTGATGACCGCTTGATAAGCACTTCATCCACATCTACCACGGCATGTTCCAATGCAGACCATAGATCAGGGTGAAGGGTAAAATGCACTGTACCCCCATCTAGCCGAGCCAATTGAGCAAAGAAAGGGCCGCGTCGGATGTACACATCGTGACACAAGTGGATGAGATCGCCGTCCAGTTCACCAGACAACACCCGTTTGAATTTGGTCCAGCCCTCTCGGGACAGACGAATGTGAGCCGGGCACGGTTGTGTAGGGTCCGCATCACAGATGTCTCCCCCACCTCCTCCATGATATCGACCTTATCCGCATACACGTGCAGGAAAACTCGGGGGTCAAGCTGAGATACGCCAGTATTATATGCTCCGCCATGGTCAGTACGTGAATGGTACCAGAGTTGACTGTCTCCCGTATTTATAGGGACAACCCCGTGAGATCAAAGGATCAGGTGGTGATGTCACTGGGCTGACTGAGTCTAGCCGGGTAATCAATGGCATCGTCGTCGTCGGGTTCATGGCTAGACAGTTGTTCATGGGGTTCTGCCGCCGCTTCTCTCAGGGCACGAGCCCACTCCAACTCGTCTGATGACCGCTCGTCCGGTGTAGTCAGCTGGTCCACGATAGGCACCACTTTCTCGAAGGCTATCCACAGATCGGGGACTAGGGTGAAGCCTCGCGTAGGGTCTTGGTAGCGGCCCAGACGTGGGAAGAAGGGTCCACGGTATACGTAGATGGCATTGTCTATGTGGATGACGTGTCCGTCGAGCTCGCCGCTCAACACCCGTTTAAATTTGGTCCAGGCGTCACGGTGTAGCGTCACCATATTCGATACGGTCTCAGC
This sequence comes from Hanleya hanleyi, assembly GCA_036873755.1. Taxonomy (NCBI): domain Eukaryota; kingdom Metazoa; phylum Mollusca; class Polyplacophora; order Lepidopleurida; family Hanleyidae; genus Hanleya; species Hanleya hanleyi. The sequence goes on along the minus strand of JAVTVY010015760.1, from coordinate 52,589 downwards.
GGGCGACCAGCAAACATCTCCACGGTCTTCCACGAGGGTGACTTTATCTTCATAGACGTGTAACCCCACCCGGGGTGTAAGGGGCAGAATGGCTCGTAGGACGGGTGACATGCTTGATCCAATGACGATCGGTGAATGACACACACTGTGTCTGACCCTCGTATTTATAGTGTCAATGCCATAGCGCCAGGGTCAATAGGGCACAGACTAGTGTGAGGCCAACCAGCCGGCGCTGGTTCCGGCGTGAGCGCTCGTGGTCCATTGCCCGAGCATCAAGGATGGCTGTCATAGTCCAGTAGTGGTGAGTGATGGCATGCCTCTCCATCGAGTGCACTCTGTGGAGGACCGCTTCTGTGAACTCGTTCAGGATCTGGCGTCGCCCCTCGTTGTCGTCGCCATCTGCAAACATGGACCGGACCACTGCTCGGTAACCCGTGAATGAATTAACCACGGTGGCATGCTGTAAAATGCGAGTCGCATAGGGCTGGATCTCCGCCATGGCTCTGCAACCGTAGAAATGAAGGTGTAGGATCCAGAGGGACGTGTTTTATAGACCAGATGTAGCTCTACGGGTGTAGTCCGTGATACGTACTATTCTGATGGGTTAGTCCAAAAAAGGGAGCAACAACAACAACACAGATTACAGATCAATCATTTTATTATGCGTGAACATCATAGAAATGCATGTACTGACCTGTCTGTGTGGGTTTTCCACAATGGCGATCACCTTCCGCCATTATCCGCCATTATCCGCCATTTTTCCACAATGGCGGCCACCTTCCGCCATTAGCCGCCATTTTCCAACAATGGCGGTCAGACAAGTCTGGACATGTCCAAAGGTCACGCTCCATTCACCCAAACCGGAAGTGACGTCATTTTTACATCCGGGCACTTCGCGTCTGCGCCTGCATTGAGGTATGTATGAGGGTCTTCATGCGCGCGCGCGCAATGCGGTTCAGTCGTACACCAGTACACCAGTCTTGATCCTCGACTTGGGGTAGAGTGTGCTAAAAATAGATTACCAGCTAGCGTGCTATAAAAGGGAAGCGGCCTTGCCGTTTCATCAGACACTCTGTCAACCACCAAGATGTTCACTTGCACAACATGCCAGAAGCAGTTTACTCGCCCAGAAGATTTACGACGCCACGAGGCCTCCATCCACAACGGCGCACGGTATACTTGTATAACCTGCGCACGGTCATTTAATCGGGAGGATCAGTTAATGCGCCACGAACGTTCAATTCATGGGCCGCCCAAGCGTCCATGCGAGGATTGTGGTCAACTCTTCAAACGACGCAGTGAGTTGCTGCGACACCAACGGTTGATTCATGCCCCGGTACAGAGTCATACGCCTGACAACATCGAACATTTTCTGGGCGATTCCACCAAGATGTTCACTTGCACAACTTGTCAGAGGCAGTTTACTCGTCTAGATAATTTACGACGCCACGAGGCCTCCACCCACAACGATGCACGGTATACTTGTATAACCTGCGCAGGGTCATTTAATCGGGAGGATCAGTTACTGCGCCACGAACGTTCAATTCATGGGCGACGCAAGCGTCCATGCGAGGATTGTGGTCAACTCTTCAAACGCCGCAGTCAGTTAAGACGGCATCAGCGTTTGGTTCATGGTCCGTCTCTACGGTTTGAGCGACAACTTCCTACTGAAGAGGAGCCGCGGAAGGTCAAACCCAGTGAAGATAAGCCCGGGGAGACGAACGCCAATGGTGATGCGATGAAGGAGAGCCCGCCTATACCCACAGTTCAGAAGAGCCTGGGTATCCAGCCGGACCCCAGCGTTACGGTTTCGAGTCATACGCCTGACAACATCGAACATTTTCTGGGCGATCTCTTACAGGACAACCATCCAGTGAGTGACATCGATCGGCGCCATTGGTCCATGACACGGCACTGTTTCCACCCTCATGGCCCTATTCAAGATATTTACAATTTTCCACTGACCAACCGCACCTGTCTACGCAGCTACGTGGAAGCCATCTTCAAAGATCAAACTACGGCCTTTAAATTGAATGTCGCTTTCGGATACATCTTACGTCACAAAAAGGCGGGCCAGTGACGGTATTATTATCCCGGCAATAATATCTATGTGTCTGACCAGCCGTTCACTATCATTAACCGGAGGTCACTAGAGACGATGCTGGAGATACTGGACACCGTGGAACCCTTGAGATGGGCACATCGTCAACGCCCCAACATACAATGGGTGGTAGAGAGGGTAACCAATATCACGTTTTTCCTGACCAAGCTGACCGACCACCGCCATCGGTTGAATGCGTCACCCGCGCACTGATGAATACCATAACATGCCGCACATACTCTCTATGTCTACATGCTGATCGTTGCATTGAGCCCAGTAAACCCTTGTACCTAATGTGACGGTGCGTTAAATAATAAAACACGATGTTTGATATTTCAGTTTGTTTTGCTGTGAACATACTAAACATACCCAGGGCGGTTCCCCCAGCCTGGGTGTGATGTAACATTGGGGATAATAAAATATATAAACATTGCTGAACTTGTTGTTATTCACGACAACCGCTATCCGATTGTATAATACTCCGCGCGCGCGCGGGCACTGCCGGTGATGACGCGCGCGCGCGCTGCGGCCGGGGCGGGGCGGGGCGGGGCGGGGCGGGGCGGGGAAATACCCCGGCGGTTGAACATACGGACGTCTAAGGGGAAACATTTGGAACTCTTCTATGTTTGGAGGTAGTTTTTAGTGAAAAACCCGGAAGTGACGTCACAACCCCCACGTGACCTGCGCAGCAGAATGGATACGACACCCTAGTGTAACTCCCTCACCTAGGCTTCACATGGATACCTCACTCGATCCCATCGACCCACTAGGGGCCCACCTACACCCCAACACGTCTATTTCCATACCCTTTGGCCACCGCGCATGCGCAGAGTGACGATAGTTCAACCTCACACCCAGCCCATCAGAGGCCCCTTCACCTAGGCTTCACTTTGATACCTCACTCGACCCCATTGGACCACTCGTGGCTCCCCTAGACCCCAACACGTAGAGCGGGACCCATACAGGGTCCAGTTTTCGACACTAGGTGACCACATCCCGACAAAATGGCCAGTTTTCGACACCGGATGTGCCGCCATCTTGAACATACGTGCCGCCATCTTGGATATGTCCCATAATGCACCGGGTCAAAATACTCGCTTCTGATTGGACGAGAGCTCTGGGACGGATTTGAAATACTCGCTTCTGATTGGACGAGATGATGTGCCGCCATCTTGAACATACGTGCCGCCATCTTGGATATGTCCCATAATGCACCGGGTCAAAATACTCGCTTCTGATTGGACGAGAGCTCTGGGACGGATTTGAAATACTCGCTTCTGATTGGACGAGACCTCCGCATTGCATCTGCGCATGCGCAGAATGATATTCCTACCGCACACCCAACCCATCAGATGCCCCTTCACGAATGCTTCACTTTGATACCTCACTCGACCCCATTGGACCATTAGGGGCTCCCCTACATCCCAACACGGCTATTTTCATACCCTTGGGCCACCGCGCATGCGCAGAATGCCGATAGTTCAACCCCACACCCAGCCCATCAGATGCCCCTTCACGAATACTTCACATCGATACCTCACTCGACCCCATTGGACCAATAGGGACTCCCCTAGATCCCAACACGGCTATTTTCATACACTTGGGCCACCGCGCATGCGCAGAATGCCGATAGTTCAACCCCATACCCAGTCCATTAGATGCCCCTTCACGAATGCTTCACTTTGATACCTCATACGACCCCATCGGCCCATTAGGGGCTCCCCTAGCTCCAACACGTCTATCTCCATACCCTTGGGCCACCGCGCATGCGCAGAATGCCCCTAATTCAACCCCACACCCAGCCCATCAGATGCCCCTTCACATAAGCTTCACCTTGATACCTCACTCGACCCCATTGGACCATTAGGGACTCCCCTACATCCCAAAACGGCTATTTTCATACCCTTCGGCCACCGCGCATGCGCAGAAGGCCGATAGTTCAACCCCACACCCAGCCCATTAGATGCCCCTTCACATAAGCTTCACTTTGATACCTCACTCGACCCCATCGGACCATTTTATCTAGGGACTACTTTTCTCCGCGGAAGCTTTTTCCCGAGACCGAATCACCGCCAAAACCGCGGCCAGACCGCATCACCGCGGATGAATACATCCTGAATACATCCCCTCCAACAATTGGAACTCTCCTGTGCTGGAGGTAGCTTTTGGTCCTTCTGCCGGAACTATACTCCCCGTGACCTCTTCTCCCGCCTCGTTTCCGCCCCAAATGACCTCTACATCCGGGTGAAACTCATATCCAAATCACCTTTACCTACTACTCACGATGCTCATCCATTAACATCAGATGAGTTGTTTGAGCTGATCTGTCATCACAACTCCCGAGCTAGCGTATTTAATTCCGCTCAAGACGGTGCTAGGGGCCGTGTGGATACTTCATTAACAGCTGAACAGCTGTCATAAAACCGCGGCTGAGATACTAAGGCTACATCCAAGAATCCACCGAATTCTCGGGTCTGAATGTTAGGTGTCGTTTCCTGTAGAGTCATATGGTTGCTTTTTAGTCGCCAGACGTCATCAATTTTTCCCACCTCTTGCATATCACTCCAACTGAACATGTTTATCCAAACAGAAGTCCATCATCTTATTAGTGATTTAGGGAAGGGACGAATTTAAATTAAAATCCTAACGGGCTACTACCATCATCGTACTACTGGTTGCATGATTGTAGACTCGGAGGCATCGATGGTTAAGGGATCGTGGGCACGAATGTTACGAAGTGATAACTGAAAAGGAAATTATGTGCCAAACAAGTTAGCTCTTCAAATTGCGAAATACCAAGCTGGTCGTCAGTTCAAAATATATCCTTTACACCCCTTCGTATAAATATATACACGAATATAGATATAGACGGAAATGGTCGTTGATGAAAATAGTAAACATAAAATGCCTCTTAGATTTGATGTATGGTGCATTTCAAAAATAGAACAGATATTCGCACCAATACAAGTAAATCAGACTAAATCTGTCCATCGACTAAGTTTTTAAACTTTAACATAGCAATGCATTGCTGGACCTTTATATTAATTTGGGTATAATTTTTCGACAGTTACTGAATCTCAGAACGGTATTTTATTTTTCTCATCGATCTACCTGCATTAGAATTCAAAGTGTGAACCATCTCAAATGTCATATCATTATATCTGACCAAAATTCTGGGAACCTCATGGAGATTGAAAAGACCATTTCTTCCGGGAACGATAAGATACCATGGTGACGTTTTCGAGTTCGAAAGCTGTATCGATTTAACATTATACTTCAATGTTCCATGGTATGCAGCGTTTCTCCGTATAACGTATAACGTTGTGAAAGATCACAACGTGCACGTCGAAAGGTTTGTATTGAAGATAATTGGATTATCACGACATTTTGGGGAAAAAACATTTTTAAGTACCATAAGTTTCGTGGATCCGAAACAGGTTTCGAAAATTCGAATCAGCTCTACAAAAATCTACAAGAAAATGTTCTTTTATCAAGACTACGCTTTTTTAAGCCTAGATAATATGCCTACTTAGGGTTGGATTTAGTTTGCCAGCAATGCAGGCGAGCTACGCATATTTATCTGACACATGCCGATCAACAGATTAAGTAATTAGCTTTATTCAAATTTTGCATTAAATATTACGTCAGATAGGGACTGGGTTATAAATCGTTTCACTTGGTTAAAAAAACTACTGCTCATAAATTGAAGAAATTGATTCCTCCAATTTTTACTCGTTTTCTCGAAAATTGCGTTATTATGTTTTTCCAGATTTAGTCTTCCAATATTAAGCATGCTTCATTTTTGCCCACGTTTCAAAGTTATCCATCATTTTTTTTGAGAAATGTCGTAAATTAGGCTAAAGGTGTTGACCTGCCAGTAATAAATTGTTGAATTACAAGCGTCTGGTCCGTCATTCATAATTCAACCGTCGTCCATTAAAGAGTATCCGCGTCCATAATCCAAGGTCCTATTCCATATTCCATATAACAGTATTACCACCAAATTAAAAAAAGACAGTCATAGTATACATAAACATAGGCTAGTTTCCTGCAAGAGAGAAGCGATCAACATTTTTCAGTGATGCTGGCAAGACATCATGATGTTCCAAAAATATCAAATCCGTATGGCTGATCAGTATTCTTAATCCATGATATACGCTCTAAAGTCGTCATCTAGAGAATGAAGTATCTCAGTCACGCTTTGATTATGTCTGTTCATATGAGCACCATGAAAATCTTGAAGTACATGGGTTCATACGGCCGCTAGCCCCGGGTTAAGCGGAATTAGACAAAAGTTACGAAACGTAACGCCATAGATCTTGCACGCTACGCTCGTATTTTGCTATCCGAATGTGATATGTATCTCCAAATTTGAGAAGGCGCTTGGTGGTATAGCCCCTTTTTATAAGTTTCTACAACAATGTTTTGTGACGTTGATTAAAATCGTCACATTTAACACAGAATCTAGCAAATGCTACTAGGCGAGATATGTATACGCCATATGCAAGTCTTACTGGAATATTACTGTCCAGCAAGGGATAGTTTACGATGTCTAAATTGTAATCATCTCTTTTGTTATAAAGTCGACGAGAGAGAAGGCCCGCTTCATTTTTATAGAGATTTTGGTTTAAACATGATCTGCCTGTAGGGCTATCTATAGTTTCCTTCAAATCCTGGAGGTGGATACATGTATATATCCTTCACTGCATCATTTATATAGCATATTAATCATCATTATAAATCAGACAGACAACGAAATATGGAAATAATGTAACATGCTGTAAGGATAAAGCTATGCATCCGGGCTATCATGAAGGAATGGGGAACTTCCTAGAAGCTATAAAAAACAGCTTCCAGCAGTTATTGATGAAATGTAGCTCTATATTGCCAGACCATTAATATGTCAGTCAAACCTTTCACAACAATGCGATTGAATAGACTCAAGGGCCCTGTAACGAACGGGGAACTGAACATTTATGCTAACTGTTGAACTGATTTCCGTAACAATCAGCTAATTCACTAATAGCCTTGGAACTCTTTCCATCGAATTTACAAATCCCATCACGCCAATCCGTACAGAAACTTCGATTGTGCCCTGTTCCGTCAACGACATACTCATATAATTTGATACACGTACGAACATTCAAAAAAGTGTATCTATTGTTGCTGAACATTTATATTAACACTTATTCTGAAAAAAAAACAAAGCATACCTTGGCGTGAGGATTGTGGCTATCGCTCGTGAAGCCATTTGCTTTCACATTAGATTTCAGAACTGTGCGACACCATAATATGTTCAGCCACTAAGATACAACCCTAGAAATGTTTTTTTTTGTACATAATATTCTTAAACCAATATTTCAAATGAGCACATACATCTGTACATTTCTTGCACTTTTGTGTTCAAATCTGCGATCTCAGATTTTGAGATTCTGCTAGCAGGCGTCTGACCTGACATTCAATAGTCAACCGTCCTCCACAAAAGAATTTAGCCTCAATAATCGAAAGGCCTTTCCCGTATTATAATTAGCACAAATTCCAAAGGTGTGTGAAATAAAAACAATAAAAAAACAAAGATGGATTTCCTACAAGCATGACAAGAGAGAAGCGGCCAACAGGTATCAATGACATCAGTAAAACCTGATGGTGTTCACAACAACCTAATCAGTGACCATTATTCTTTATGCAAATGAATCTCCAAGTCGTTTGCAGAGTATATATATCAGTCACGCGTTGATTCTGTTCATCTGAACATCTTGGACATGTAAAACACATAATATTCAAACGACTCCTAATTAACCCCGGGTTAATCGAAATTAGACACAATTTACGAAACATAGCACCAGAAATCTTAGACGCTACTTATCGTATTTTTGCCGTCTGTATACAACTGAGTTGCTTGGTACTCTTGGCACTATGCCACTCATTCCATGTCCGTATTTTTACACCATAATTAACCCTTGGATTGCGTCCAGTTCACGACCGTTAAAATACTACCATCTCCCTCCTCCGCTCATAGTGTTTCTTTTTAGTCCATAATCGTTCCTACTTGGATTATTACCCCACAAGCAAATTCGTATTCAATATCTGGATTGTGATTGGTTAAAAGGTCGGGTCGTATAAACCCATACACACCGGGTGATGTCTTGCTACTCGGGGTATATAGAGAACAACTCATGTGCGATTGGAAACGACGCTCTCGCTTCGAAAGTTCCGCTGACCATATCTCAATATTTTTGGAATAACTTTCGCTCACTTGTGAAAATTTAATGGAATAAAGCCATACTGCATTATTTTCACTGAAGTTTCCGACACATAACTCACCAAAAGGTGTCATTTGTTCCGCAAATAAAAGTCGATTTCCGAACGAAAGCTGATCGAATGGATTGTGTGTGGCGCGCCTTTCTCACAATGCCGCAGCAAAATGCGGACAATTTCGTAACCGAAATCGCCCGTTGGATTTGTCCGTTTTACCGTTGGTTATAAATGATAAACCTTTTTCAGGAGTTTTACTATAAGATAAAAAGGCTTGAGGGGTAATAAATGACGCCTCAGGGTGTATGAGTTTCAGGGAGGGTCGTAGCTTTCCATACACCCGGGGGAAAACCTGAATAACTAATAGTATCGCTTATCTTGTTTGTGGAATCTTCTAAATAGTTTCGCGAGTGTATTGAGTCAGTGGGAAATGATCATCAAATTTGTTTCACTGTTCTTAATTAGAGTATAGGATTATTCGAAGCATGGGCCATATTCACATGTGTATCTGTATGCTTGATGTGGAATTGGATTATTTAGATCTATTGTTTAATTGTATGCTATCATAACTCTGTTTTGTAACAGAATACGTTGTTAGAGCCAATGTATGTAGTTCCATGATGATTCTAGACAATGTATGCCTAATATTGGCAAGATATTGTGTAATATGGCGCCTATACTAGGCATACATTTTCATATTTCTATCGTGTAAATATTTCATCCAATGGTTATCCGAGCTAATCTGGGAAAAGAATTTCCGTCATGGTATATATGAAATATACAATATATCAGATACACCAAGGGTGACCATTGTGATGTATATATTACAAGGAAATGACTTCTTGAATTTCCTTTCATCCTTACTTTCTAACATATTTACTACACGTGGCGTATTTCGAATAGCGCATATTTGTCATTTCATATACACCACAGCTGAACAGCTAATCTCGACAATGTATTCCAAATATTTACGCGATGTTGCACTCTCGGGACCTCGCCCCTCTGCGGCAAAATGTCTTGCCAATATTTGGCATACAATGTCTCGTGCTATCGTGTGACTATTACATCACTCGCTGATCACCCTATGTGACACATGAATTGATGAATAAGGAAATGTTCTCCAAACGTAGGTCTATCGCGTGATTGCAAATATTTGTAATTTTAAGATAGGGTTGCGTCATCCCGTTGTTTGAAACTATTATCATATTTGCATGTGCAATTTTCACCGAATATGCATGAGAATCGTCTATTTCCTTCTTAGGTCTTGGTCAGCGTCGGACTCCAATGGCTTGTGTTTTGAATAAGAACTTACATTCTACGAATACTTTTGGACCGTTTCTTCTATCTAACTGTCACATAGTAGGCATTACTTTCCATCGGATCACTTGATATGGCTGTTACATCACTGCTCTTGATTATTTGTATTTAATACCGCTCAAGCCGGTGCTAGGGGCCGTGTGGCCATGTCATTCAATATCCACATTCATGTCCACATGAACTTCAACGTCAACAGCGAGGATAAGATACAAATCATCACAGGAATCACTTAGGGTTCTTCTTGTCTTTTTTAGGTATGCAATCAGAATACTGGTCTGTTGGGTCATATGACTTTTGTGAGTAGGCCGGTACACCTTATATGTTGCGTTCACTTGTCGCAAATTAAATAAGATTTGAAATTCTTTAATCATCCTAAACTACGGCTGTGGTGATCACATTAGATAGCTATACGGTTTTTCTAAACACATCTATCAAATAGTTATCTAGAAAAGTGGTTTAATGCTAATAAAATATGACGATTGATGCCTGACTAATGCACTTAAAGCTTTTGTTTGGGTGAATGGACAGATTCGCACAAAGAAAGGTGTACATAATCATTTAGCCGACTAACGGTATAATATATTTCCTGCGATAGTTTTTCCCGATAACTTCAAAAAAGGGAATGTGTCTTGTGAAACAGATTACATACAGTAAGTGTGTTTACCGTTTAATTTACCAGTCTTACAGAGGTAATGGTTCCCACGTGTCCTCATAATCTTTACACGATTTTTCAGCCCGACTTTCTTCAAATTCGTTATTTATGTGTTTTCGTCTCAAAACTGCGTGATAAATCAGTAGATAATAATCTGATTTGAAATAAAATAGCTTTTGCCCACTTTTTTTCGTAGAAATGCAGAAATTAAACAAAACAAAAATGACGAAAATCTCACTTTTCTGGTACCCCACATGGTCGCTCTTTTGAATTTACCCATGATCCTCTGCTTGGGGGTTAAGCTAATAGGTTCAAAATGACTCCAATATGAAAAACAACAAAGTCAAGGGATTTATTATACAGATTAGAGAAAATTGGTTTTATTTCTTTAAACATTGTGAAAACGACGTGGAAAAGACGAAAGTGATAAATTAATTCAAAAGGAGACTGGATATTCCGCAATTATTCCGGATTGAAATCACTGGAATATTGACTCATGCTTTTTTTTTAAATCCATGTGCATTTTATGGTCAAAATTACATCGGGCATTATTGCTTCTGGCTGTGAGAAAGAATATTTCCAAGTGTATGGATATGAACATCCTTATTTGCCGGTATGACTGACATCTCTCGACCGCCACCCTCGGTTTAGTTTTCATTTATGTATCCATGATTGACCTGATGTTAAAATGCGGGGAGATTATTTTGATTTTTGACGTGCATTTGTTTTGTGCACGATGTGGTCTACTGCACGTCAGAGGTAAGACGAATGGGGTGAGTAAATTTCAAGTTGATTCATTCATCAATATAGGATTCAACACCCTGTTGCAGGCGGCATTCATTAAGGACCTTCACCGCTCTTAAGGAACGTACACAGTTATCAACCGTGTTTTCTTCGTCCGAACGAGTGGGTAGACGCCTGTAGGTGTAGGCTGCGTTCGTTTACTAAGAAAACAGACCGGAAAGGCGATCGGGGGAAAAAAATGAACGATGTTCAGTTGATTGTCTTTTCGGTCGCGAAAAAAACGCGAGTCACGGGAAAAACGACGACAAAATGAAAGTGACCAAAAAAGTGATATTTCCGTCAGTTTTCTTCACAATTTCTGCTTTTTCGTGCGGAAAAGTGGAAAAAATATTTTATTTCAGAGCAGATTATTATTTACTAAATTATCATGCAGTTTTCGCGAAGAAATTACATTTTAAAAAAATGCGTTCGATTACTAAGTTATTGGCTTGAGTACTTAGAAGTTTGTTTGATCGTCGCTAAATAGCTGAAATATTGCTGAAAGCGACATTAAACCCTAATTCTCTCTCTCTCTCTCCTCAAATCGGACATCCTCTATTTTTTTACATTTTGTGGTAGAGCTCGACCTGATGGCATGCTGTGCTACGATTCAGCCCCCCCCCCCCCACCCCCCGCCCACCCAAGGGATAAAAAAGGGGGCCGAAATCCCCCACCCCCAGGCTTGGACAGGTCCAAAAAAGCCCAGGCCAGATAGGGTTAATTTCTGAGGCGATAGCCCTACACAATTGGGGTGGTTTTGTGTGTGTGTTTTTTTAAAATTATAATACGGGTTTGGTCGATGGAATGCTCTTAAGCTTATCCCCAAAGATGCTCATGCACGTACATGATACCGAACTCGGTTATGGATGAACCGGTGATGTCAGGAACACAACAGACTACAAGCACCAGATTCGACATTCAGTAGCTAGTCTGTGTCCATAATCGGAATAGCGTTTTAAAGAGATCACCGAAATCCCAGCAGAGATGAATAACATATATTTAAACATAAGATATAACTTCTATGAATTCGCCATATCTTCTATTCACACTATCGGACGACATCACATGATGGCGTCATTTTCAAAAAAGGTATTTTTTGGACGATTTTGTGGTCAGATTCTTAAATTTGGTTAATTATGTATTTTCACAATAATTGCCTGATAAATTAGTAAATAATACTTTGATATGACATAAAATAGTTTTTGTCCACTTAAAGTTTCAAAGATAGGTGCAAAAAGGCAACAAGGGGTAGGGTTAAAGGGTATTGTTTTGAGCAAACGTTGTCCAGGATCTTTCGATGATTGACGTTATAATTCTGTTGTAGTCGACGTCTGTATACTGAATGCCGGATCTGACGCCTACAATTAGTCCAATTAAAGGCAGGACATTAAAATGTGAATTTCCTTGTATCTCTGGTCCGACAAATGTTATTTTGATTGCACCTGTATCTTCCAAATATTTTGTTAAATAGCAATAATTTGGAACCAGATATCTCGCTGCTTTGTGTTTAATTGCCCAGCATCAATTCACAAAATACCAATAGTTCTTCCTGAAGATTAAAACCTGTGCCGCCATGAATGGATAATCACCAAATATTTACGGAAACCGTATTTTTCTCAAAATTCTGCATTAAAATCAACGCAAGTACGTGTGATGCCTCTTTCGACTACATACCAGCCATAATTGTCATCATGAGAGGATAAGTTGTCAACTGACCATAACTTCTCTGGTTTCCATATTTTTTATCGTATCAGATATTGATCTAATTGTTTCGAATTTTTCAAGGCGTATTAGCATGTTACATTGTCAGCGATCACAAAGACATTATTCCAATAACATATCGTGACTGGGACATCTCTGGTAGCATCTATATACACTTACGAAATAGTTACCTAGAACACTGATACTGCTTTTCAGCGTACGTATGCAATCTAAGACTTATTACTACACGAGCTGGAAATACAGATTGTACAGGACTCCTAGTGTATCAATCCTGTTATTTCAACCAGTTTGGTCTAACACTATCACACCTGCTGAAATAGTTCCAATCAGTATATTTGCAAATATTTCGTGCTACCAGAAGGCATCCCTCGAAGGCTGACACAATCTTTGGAACAACACTAATGGCATATACGCTAATATAAACGTAACTACCTTGGTTATCGCCAAAAGAACATGCTGAGAAGGTTCTACAATATGAGCTTGACACGGGCTGTATATTAATCAGGCTAGTCCCACCACTTTGGAATGAATATCACATTTACTGAAACAGGTTAAATAATCCACTCAGATTAAGTAAATTAGCACTGGGAAATAGCTGAGCAAGATAATATTTATCTCTTAATATCTACACATGAATGTTGTAGATAATTCTTCGTGAGCGCTTTATTGGGGTTAGTGTGGGTAAAGTAAAAGAGCAAAAAAAGAATCGAAAGGATCATCTAACGTCCGTTGAGGCCAACCATTTTTTTTATCACAATTATTTGAATCGTCAACATGATAGCTAAGGAGTTGAGCAAGGTGACGTTGACTCAAACGCAAAATAAACAGTGAGTCTAATGGAGTGCAAATTTAGCCAAATATGTTGTGTTGGAAGGGGGGGACGCACACCAAGTTGGGAGAAAGGCGTACCTCTTCCCTTTCCAACAACAAGTGCAGTCAGGTGAACGGAAGAACCCCCAAATGAAGCTTACTTTTCTACTTTAATCAACCTGTTGTACAGACAGGTACTAAAATGACCATGTGCATCGGAGAGAGAGAATTAAGGTTCAACGTCGCATTCGGCAATAGCTATATAGCTACGATCAAACAAACTTCTAAGTATTCAATTCAACAACTCAGTATTAACTAATGCGTTAAAACAGGTACAAACATTAAAATTTGTACAACAAACCAATCCCTCTCAATCTAAAATACAATCCTCTTTTACTCGGCTAAAAAGATCTTCCAGCGTAGCTGCTCGATAAAAAGTATCTCTTACAATCTTAAAATCCATGCAGTCTATGAGAATATGCTTCACCGTGAGACCTTCACGACGTGGAATACACCTTGGGACCGGCTCCTGTTTTGGTAAATATTCGTGGGTTAATCGTGTATGACCGATCCTACATCGTCTAATCATGGCCTGACCAAAACGTTTCTGACTGTTCAGATGCGTATAACCAACAGTTTTTTAGCTGTGATGGCTGTTCAAATCACTTTTCGTCCGTGGTCCGTCGTCCGTCGGGGCGTCCGTCCGTCGTCCGTCCGTCCGTCGTCCGTCGTCAGTCCGTCCGTAAACAATTCTTGTTACCGCGATTTCTCAGGAACTGCTGCATGGATCTTTTTCAAATTTGGTACACAGGTTCCCCTTGGGGTCTAATTGTGCAAGAAACCTTTTCTTGTCCGATTCGAAAATCCAATATGGCCACCAGGCAGCCATCTTGGATTTCCCCATGAAACCTTGTTACCGCGATTTCTCAGGAACTACTGCATGGATCTTTTTCAAATTTGGTACTCAGGTTCCCTCTGGGGTCTAGTTCTGCAAGAAACCTTTTCTGGTCCGATTCGAAAATCCAATATGGCCACCAGGCAGCCAGCTTGGATTTCCCCATGAAACCTTGTTACCGCGATTTCTCAGGGAGTACGGCATGGATCTTTTTCAAATTTGGTACACAGGTTCCCCATGGGGTCTAGTTGTGCAAGAAACCTTTTCTGGTCCGATTCCAAAATCCAATATGGCCACCAGGCAGCCATCTTGGATTTCCCCATGAAACCTTGTTATCGCGATTTCTCAGGAACTACTGCATGGATCTTTTTCAAATTTGGTACACAGGTTCCCCGTGGGGTCTAGTTGTGCAAGATACCTTTTTTGATCCGATTCGAAAATCCAATATGGCCACCAGGCAGCCATCTTGGATTTCCCCATGAAACCTTGTTAGCGCGATTTCTCAGGAACTACTGCATGGATCTTTCTAAAATTTGGTACACAAGTTCGCCTTGGTGACTAGTTGTGCAAGATACCTTTTTGCTGGTCTGATTCGAAAATCCAATATGGCCACCAGGTGACCATCTTGTATTTCCCCCATGAAACTTTATTACGATTTCTCAGGAACTACTACATTGATCTTTCTCAATTTTGATACACACGTTCGCCTTGGGGTCTAGTTGTGCAAGATACCTTTTCTGGTCCGATTCGAAAAACCAATATGGCCACCAGGCAGCCATCTTGGATTTCCCCATGAAACTTTATCGTCATTTCTCAGGAAGTACTGCATGGATCTTTCTCAAATTTGGTACACAGGTTCCCCTTGGGGTCTAGTTGTGCAAGATGCCTTTTCTGGTCCGAATCGAAACTCCAATATGGCCACCAGGCAGCCATCTTGGATTTCCCAATGAAACTTTATCCTCATTTCTCAGGAAGTACTGCATGGATCTTTCTCAAATTTGGTACACAGGTTCACCGTATGATCTAGTTGTGCAAGATACCTTTTTCGGTTCAAATTGAAAATCCAATATGGGCACCAGGCGGCCATCTTAGATTTCCCCATGAAACTTTGTTATCGCGATTTCTCAGGAAGTACTGCCTGGATCTTTCTCAAATTTGGTAGACAGGTTGCCCTTGTGGTCCAGTTGTGCAGCATACCTTTTCTGGTCCGATTCCAAAATCCAATATGTCCATCAGGCGGCCATCTTGGATTTCCCCATGAAACTTTGTTATTGCGATTTCTCGGGAACTACTGCATGGATCTTTGTCAAATTTGGTGCACAGGTTCCCCTTGTCCCCTAGTTGTGCTAGATACCTTTTCTGGTCCGATTCGAAAATCCAATATGGCCACCAGTCACACATCTTGGATGTCCCAATGAAACTTTGTTATCGTGATTTCTCAAGAAATACTGCATGGATCTTCCTCAAATTTGGTACACAGATTCGCCTTGTGGCCCAGTTGTGCAAGATACCTTTTTTGGTCCGATTCGAAAATCCAGTATGGTTGCCAGGTGGCCATCTTGAATTTCCCCTTGAAACATTGTTATCGTGAATTCTCAGGAAATATTTCATGGATCTTTCTGAAATTTTGTACATATGTCCCACATGGGGTCTGGTTGTGCAAGATACCTTTTTTGGTCCGATTCGAAAATCCGATTAATACGGTATTCCCGAATTGTGACGTTGCATCACAAGAGTCGGCGGATCAAACGGTGGGGCATATTCTATATATTGACTATAGAGAATATCCATATCTTCGCCTTCCATATCAAGGAGTTCAAATAATTCGGGATTAAAATTTATTTCTTCAAATTTTAAATCAGTTTTCTTTAGTCCATGCAGTTGCAAGTGAACTGCCCCGCCCTTTCGTCTGCCGGCGGGTCAGCTACATGAAGGGACGTCACTCTTGTGACACAATGTCACAACTCGACAACTGTAGACTACTGCATGTTTCCATCCAAGAGAGATAATCAGGATTCAGACACTTTCAAATTCGAAGTTTCAACATTACTGCGCGGACCGGATCCCTTCAGTATTAAGTATTGTACCATCTTACTATTTTCGAGCATGGTATCTTGAAAGAGATATCTCAAACTAGTCCAGCAAACAGAACCTTATTAGCATTTGTTCCTCATTATAACATTTTAAGTATGCCAAAGTGTCAAAGAGATTTTTCTTCGCTTCTAGTACCCAATGATGACACGTGCAAAAAAAAAATACTACAAAACGAAGACGAAGGATCCTCCGTACATTCACTTTCAGACTAACTTTGCTCATTTCTCTTGTACTATAACAACCGACATAAGTACAGTTTCTAGAAATCTTGAAACTCCTGAAATTTAGAAAGACTATATCTTGGTGTTTTCCAGTGTCCCTTTTTCTATCTTTTTCGCTCAGATTCGAAATTCTGTAAACAAAATTACAACTCAATCGTCTTAGTAACAATGGACAAAAAAGATCCTCTTGTCATTAGCTTACAATTATCGGACAATGATGGGCGCCAAGATCCTTCAGGATCTCTCGTTTGAACTCTTGAAGTTTGTTATTATCCATAGTATCCCATAAAGATTGAAACAGCTTTCTTACATAAGCGCAGATATATGGTTTGAAATCGCTGTATGGGATTCCAACAGGATCAACTTCTTCATTTAGAGCTGCCTTAGCCAATCTATCAGCTTCAGTATTGCTTTTGATGTCAACGTGACTAGGCACCCAACAAAACACAATATCTATCTGTTGATCAAATCTAGTGTCATATTTAATCTGTATCTTTCACCCACATGTAATAGCCATGATGTATATCCTATACACACCTGCGTTCCCTCTTACGATTATGTAATTAATTGCGTATATAGGATAAAGCACAATTTGTATATATGATGAAGCACAATAATAAAAAAAAAAAAAAATAAAAAAAAAAATTTAGTGTCATATAATTGTAGAATTTCAAGATGGTCGGATGAGTTGAATTTCCACTTTTAATCGCTTTAAGGCATGATAGTGAATCCGAGAATATGACATATTTTTTCCTTCTAGTGGATCCAATACCTTCTAAAGCTGATAATAGAGCTTGTGCTTCTGCAGTAAATATGGAACTTTTGCCTAGTAGAAGACAGGTTTTAGTTTTGGAGCTAAAGATAGTAGCACATGCTACTCTCTCGCCATCTTTAGAACCATCGGTATAAATAGTCTGATGTGATCTGTATTTTTCTCTCAGTAGGCCAAATTCTTGTGTATACACGAGCTGGCTCTTGTCTGCCTTTTTGTATTTCGTCAGTGAAATATCTACTTCTGGTTTGGCTAATTGCCATGGTGGAGTTGGCAAGAGGTCGTTTGGTAAAATTTGACTAACTTTAATACAAGCTGCTGCAGTGTGTGGTATCATACGGATTCCAAGAGGTGGAATGATCGAGGGGTTCTTTGCGATATATTGCAGCGATAGTTTAATACTTCGAAGTTCTAAAGGAAATTCATCCGCTTCGACATACAAGCTTTTCTGGGTGATGTTCTGAGCGCACCGAGGCAAAGTCTTAGTCCTTGATGGAGAATAAGATCTAGCTTTGCCAAGTTTGACTTGATTGCACCATTGTAAACAATAGAACCATAATCGAGTTTGGAACGAACAAGTGAGCGATATAAATGAAGAAGAGTTTGCTGATCTCCCCACTTATAGCTGGCAACTACTTTCAACAAATCTAGAGCTTTCGTGCATTTGGCTTTTAAGCAATTTATATGTGATGTGAATGTTAGTCGTTGGTCAAACAATATGCCTAGGAATTTGACCTCTTTTACCACTTTGACTTCAGTTCCGTCTAATGTAAGTTCTGGCTCTTTGTGCTAGAAATATTTTCTGCGAAAGTGTATACAATTTGTCTTAGCTCTGGAGAATTTGAAGCCATTTTCTAGACACCATTTCTGAATTCTGTTTAGACAAAGTTGTAATGTTCTCTCTATATTGTGTATACTTTTCCCACTACACGATGTGTTGAAATCGTCTACAAAAAGTGAACCATCAATTGATTTATTCAGAACTGCAGCCAAGCTGTTGATCTTGATAATAAACAGAGTAGTAGACAAAATACTGCCCTGTGGGGACACCCTGGTCTTGATCAAAATGATCAGACATAGTTGTACCCAAACGAATTTGGAATTTTGTATCATTCAAAAAGTTGGAAATAAAACGGGTAAACGGCCTTTTAATCCCATATTTCGAAGATCTTTCAGAATTCTGTATTTCCATGTAGTATCATAGGCTTTTTCTAAATCAAAAAGATAGAAAACACATGTTCATTCTTAGCGAAAGCATTCTTGACATACGAATCTAATCTGACTAAATGATCAATGGTATTTTTACGGAAACCAGCTTGAATATCAGTAAGTTTCTTTTCAGTTTCCAAGCACCATACAAGGCGATCATTTATCATGCGTTCCAATGTTTTGCAGACACAGCTAGTCGGTGAAATCGGACGATAATTTCCAGGGTCTGTATGGTCACGACCAGGCTTTGGTGCTGGTATAACTATGGCATTATGCCATGACGGAGGAAAATCTTTTCTTGTCCAAAGTCTATTGAATATGCGTAATAGAATTTCTAGAGAAGATTCCGGTAGATGTTTCAAAAGCTGATAATGAATATTATCAGGGCCTGCAGCAGAATCGTTAGCTTTTGTGAGAGAAGCATGCCGTTCGTCAATTGTAAACACAGCGTTATAGCCTTCATGGTGACCGGATGGGAATTTAATTTAATTTTTCTTTTCTCTTTTTTGGAAACTTTGAAATTTAGGTACATAATTTTCTGACGAAGAGTTTTTGGCAATTGTTTCGCCTAATTTATTTGCAATTTCTACTCTGTCAGTAATCACCTGGTTTCCATCGTTGAGATGATGAACGCTGGACTTGGAGCTTTTGCCTTTTATTCTTTGGATCATATTCCAAACTTTTGTTATAGGAGTATGAGTATTTACTTTTAGCTCTTGTAACTCTGAGATCGTTCAAATTTTCAGGATTAGGATGTCGGCGGAAATATCGATCAGCCTTCTTCCTACGTTTTCTTGCTTCTTTGCATTCATCATTAAACCCAGGTTTCTTAATATGTGCAACTCTTGAAGATGTGGGAATGGTTTGGTTGGCAATTTCTATCAGCATATCTGAAAATAACTGTATCTGGAACATCAGCGAAGGAGACTACTTGTAGTTTTTGTGAACAAAGCTTTTCAAACTCGGGCCAGTTTGCTCTCTTGAAATTAAACCTTGTGGAATGAGGATCACCACCTGGATGAACAGATTTTAGGACAGTGGGAAAGTGCTTACTTCCACACAGGTCATCATGAGCAGACCCAGGAAATTGTTCAAGAATAGGATGGTCGCAAAGTGAGATATCTAACGCTGAATAGGTTCCTGAGCTGAGGACAAATGTGTATAAGAACCATCATTAAAAATACACAAATAATTATTTGATACAAAATTTTCGAGAATTTTACCTTTACAATTGTCTTCATTATCCCAGAGATATTACGACCGTTAAAATCACTCATCATTAACAAGGTTTCGGGAGCTGATCATAAAGATCTTGAAGTTCACTAAGCCGGAGACTACCAGAAGAAGGTATGTTCACTGTACATAATGTGACAACAGAATTCAAGGTAATACGAACTGCAACAGCGTGTAAATCTGTCACTGAATCAACAGGACTGTGTAAAACATCCATTTTAACCAATGTTGAAGAGCCACCTGTAGTTTTTCCATTTTCGTCTAAAGCGTAGGAATGATAAGTTGTGTATTGGCGAAATTTAAATTTATCTTTATCTGCTCTCTTCGTTGAGACAAAATCTGATGGGTCATAATCCTGAGTTAGTAACTGGAGTTCATTTAAATTTGGCCAAACTCCTCTGCAATTCCCCTGAATGATAGTTGGTGACTGAATTTTTTTTAGTCTGTATAAAGAAATAACATACAAAACTGCCTAAGCCAAGATATATAAGGTTAAGTTAGCGTATGTTAACGTTTTATTTTGGGTAATTCTTTTTGACCTTTCTTTATATTTTTCATTTGTTCTCTCTCATCTTTTTTACTTTTCTTCTTATAAACTTCTTTCTCTCTCTCTTGTCCCAACAAGTTCTTCGACCTTTGGTTCAAGGAAGTCTCGCCTTTTAACGGACGACCATTACACTCATGATACTCCTCATCAGAAAGCATGGATGACTCGTTGGTAGGAGTGGAGGTAGTATCGACTATTTTAGGTTCATTGCCGGTTTTAGTATCTAGGGTATTCTCTTTTTTCTCCTTTTTCTGACTCGAGGTAGTTTTATTACTACAAGACTGTTGATTACGTTCTTTCTCTGTGAATTCATTCATTACATCCTCATTCGGTGTAAAGTTTACGTCTAAACCAGAGTGAATAGGATTAATGAAGGAATCCACAGACTGCACAGGTGCATCCTGAGCCGACATACGACCAGTATCCGGTAAGTTCTCACCCTTCAACTCAACATCTCCCGGAGACAAAACGATGTGAACAGTTTCAGTCTGATCAGAAGTAGACTTCTGATCACCTGACTTCTGATCATCTGTCTCGGCATCCACACCACCGCAGACCTCACTATCACTGACATCTTCATGCTCCGAACCATAATCTTGCTCCATCTCATCAAAGAGAGGTTCGTAGTGGTTTGAGGTTTTCTCGATCTCTGTTATGGTTTTCTCGGCGGAGACTATCTCCTGATGACGTTTGGTGTACTTGCCATCAGGGCCTACAGTCTTCCGTAAGTCTCGAGCTTGATGGGGTTTTTTTCCGCTGGAGAGCCTCGCCGTAAAGTTCCTTTCGAACTTCTGCGGGCGGAACAGGGCGATTACAAGCGTCTAGTCCGTCATTCATAATCCAGCCGTCGTCCATTAGAGAATATCCGCGTCCACAATCCAAAGACCTATTCCATTTTCCACATGACCCGAGGAATCATCTTTTTCAGTGTTAGCTGCAGAATCTCCAAGAACCTTTTTGGCCTTTGGACAGGTTTATTTTAAAGTGTCCTTCTTCATGACAAATCAGGCTCTTTTTTTTCGAATGGCATCTCGAGTTCATGTGATCTCCTGATCCACAAGTATGACATGTTTCACTTGACCGTTATACCACACAGGAAGTCTCATATCTCCAACTAAAATGGAAGAAGGAAGAGTACGTTTGAATTTCGATATCCAAATTTTTCGAACTCCTGTCTCAACGTCTATCAAACGAATAGAACGCTTTCTGTATAGAGAGAACATCACCATAGAATTCAAATTCAGTTCTGATCGCAGTGACGTTCCACATGGCATTTGATACCTTTACCAGATCCGTAAGGATTGACCGTCCTGATCCAACAGTGTCTTTTAATGCGCGATATATATCAATCGCATTAGCGTTCTCTAAACCTTGAAGTTTTATGCTCAGTGACCTATCAAGCTTTCTAAACGCCATTGTGAAAAAAAATCAAAGTCCCACTAGGGAGTGTCAATACAACTACAAACTACAAATAATAACACGCACAAACCCCAACAGTGTGCCTCACTCCAAAGGTGAATACTATATATAAACAGTACAACAATACACTCTCTCTGAACCTCAGGTCCAGGCCGAACAATAGCCCAGTTCTAAACCTGGCCCGTTGCCCGGTACCGCCGAGGAACAAAAGAACAGAGAACAAAAGACTCGCTCAAAACTGTATTCTGAGGGCTAGCCTGCAGCATACACATTCAATATGTACATGTATTTAGCCTAGCTGGATATACGCAGATATGTGCAAATCGACATAAGCCAAACTGAACGAAAAACGAACCAACTACAAACTAGACCAAGCCAACAAGGAAATATATACACCAGCAGAATACAAAACATTTACAGATAGCGAACAAACAGAGAAAAGAGAGAGACAGAAAAAACCCACCGACCCTCTCAGTCACAAAGACCGAGACGGTAGTAATGGCAGATCTCTGCCCTCCCAAACCAGGCCAAACTGACAAAGTCAGAAAAACGCCCTGAACAGCAAAAAACTGAGAAATAATTCCAAACTTTCACCGCAGATATTTGCCAAAGGTATTCACAAAATATATTACACAAAAATCAGAGCTAAGATCAGTTGAAATCCGCAGAATTAGACAGATTTCTCGGAGCGAATTGACTCTCGATCTCTCTACATCCGGGGATCCCATGTGCATCGGAATATCCTATTATCTTCACTTTGGGATGTGCTAAAATGATCATGCAGCCATCGTCTGGTGTGAACATTGCATATTCATGAAACTAGTCACTCGATGCCATTCTTCATCATTGAATGTGAAATCTTAAAATCACTTATACAAACATTGAGCGATGTTGAGGCATTTCTGGAATAAGAATTCTCCAAAAAGAAAAACCTTTATATTGTGCATGTTGCTTTAAATTATTAATATATACTAATATATATTATTTTCATACCTTAATTTGCACATAACGAGTTTCCCTACTTTATCAATTTTCTTATAGTTTACTGATCGATGCACTTATAAAGATCCACCGGCCATTCGGGGAAAATGGGTAACGATTCAGTTAGGCACCGTTTCCAATTATCGTTCGCGAATGAATCGTTTATTTCGTCAAATTTTCTCGAAGTCGCGATTTTCCAAGGCGCGAGGGAATGGTTTTTTTTCTTCAAAATAAACGATTCATTCGCGATCGCTGTTCGAATGGTTTTTTTTCTGTTGGCAATCGTTTTTCAATCGAGAAAATCCTCGCGAATAAAAAGCGATATCGCGATTCAATCGCTTTTTAATCGAGAAAATATAAACGATTGAAAAAAAACGATTGAGGATTATAGCCGAAAGTAGTACGCCATTGGTTCAGCCTGACTGACCCGCATACACGTTCGAGTTTCTAACACTTCAGTCAGACTATATAAAGTTCGATCATTTTTTCTTCTTCCTTTTCCATTCTTTGCCTAGTGTAAAACTATAGCGTGTTTCTGTACAGTTGGCGGTGATATAGATACGATGGGGATATTGGAAGAAATTGAAAAAAAATATCTATATATATACATAGGAATAATGGTTATGCATATAATTATAACTTCATATTTACATATATTTTGTACGGGACACAGACCCGGATATGGTCAGATTGGGTCATTTGCACTTGCAATTTCGTCTATTATTTTGGGTATTTCTGTGTTTTAAAGCTGGTATTATTCCAGATTTCTTGTGTAGTATTTTTCGTGAACGTTTTCGGCATCTGTGCGGGCTGAATTTTTGAGTTGATTCGTCAGATTTTCGCTGTACGCGTGGTTTTTTGTCCTACGATCACCATTTTCCCTGTGTAGATAGATGGCGCTGTATTGAATATAACATTGTCATACGGGGTTTTGAGTCTTCGAAAGCACTTAATTATTAATATATAGCGCGGGCTATTTGTAAAAAATTTCACAACTGGTTAATCCAGTAAGAGATGAAATTATATACTATTCAGTTGGTTTTTGGCTTGAGCTTCCCTTTGGAATCATTCATAGTTCATTTATCAAAATATAAAATTAAAATAAAAAGTATTGTACATATGCGAATCCAACCGTTATATGCGATTCAATCACCATTGTGATATGTATTTGATATAAATATGAAATCACTGCCGCGAATATTCTTATAATAAATAAAATTAACTTGATGGTGATTTTTTGAACTTATTCACATCTCAATAGTTTAAAAACTGTACCAAAACATGAATGGATACCCTTTCCTAATGCATGCTTTACTATAACAAAATATACATATTTAATTACACTATTTTCCACCATAATTAACCTAGAAATTCTCGGCTGGAGGGCTAAGCTGTTCTGGGTTATCGCCATGCGCCCATTCACACCTCTATGAAGCCTGTGCCGTAATCATTCTGATAATGCAATCAACGACGAACTCAAATCCACTTATGACCTGTACCCGGTATTTACAAAACAAGATATTGTGACTATCATCCTGTGTTGTTTATACCAAGTTGCATGAATATATGAGGAAATTATCGAAAGTATGAAGGGAATGACTGAACATTAATACATTGTCGACTAACACGATTATTGAATAAACATGTAATTTTATGTATTGCTTGTAATTTTAGTCCTGTATATATTGCTTTTATGTGGTGCCTTTAGCCTTCTGGCAGAAATGAGCAATAAACCATCTTATCTTACCTTATCTGTAATTTTGTCATTTACGCTTCGCCAGAGTAAATCTGAGCGCGAACGTCACAGGAAGCATGGTACAGGTATATGTATAGATATTTCCAGCATACGCCCTACTTCGGCTTGTAGGAGACTATAGATCGTGAATCATATATATTATTCGGTTATCTTGCGCATTTATACAGTATAGTATAGCAATATAGGTTTTTCCATCGACAAATCCGCAATCAACATTACATGTAGTTCCCAGTTCGCGGATAGAGCGGCGTACGACGGCAACACGGCCTATGTGTCAAATATCATTCCGCCTCACGATTCTCTCGCGCCTTGAAAAAACCCCGATTCTCTCGCGATTGAAGATTCGCGATCAAGAACGGATCGCGCATGGGTAAACGATTCAAAAACGATATCGCGAGAGAATGGTTTTTTCCAGAAAAGGTTCAATCGTTTTTTCTCATTTTTTTTCTCGATATCCTCGCGACTGATTCGCGACTGATCGTTTTTCAATCGAAAAAATTGAAGAAAAATCGCGACTGAAGAAAAAACGATTAATGGAAACGATCCCTTAAATGAGTATCAACTACGAGTTAAAAGCTTGGAAATGATTAAACTGATCAATGAAAAGCTACGAAGTCAACTCTATATTCTCGAGAAGTGCTATTCAGAATGTGCCAAGTTATAAGATGCTATATTGACAGGCAGTGATCGCAGTTCGCGTCTCCTTTGTGATTCTTTGATGAGTTCGATCACTTTCAACACACTCAGTAATGGTACATGAATGAACTGATTTGTTTATGGCAAGGAGTAATCAAGGTAAAACGGGTCAATGTGGTGATGTGTCTGTAAGTTGCTTCTTGGCTTCTCTTGACCGTTCAGATCAGTCAATGATAATACTGACTATATACAAGAGGTGCAGAAAGGCATATTCTGATAATGATTTGAAAGAACTTGAATGACGTGACCCAACGACCCGTATTAGTGCGATCCAGTTTAAGCCAATTTATAAGACGGAAAATACAAAAGCTGCGCAATATATTCCGCTCTGCTTTTTTATTCTGTGACGAGTTCCATCAATTTTAACACACTTAATTGCATACCAGTCCTCGGTAATGATAGCGTGTCTGCCCACAGCTAGGTGTAATCAAAGTTAAACGGCATGTCAATATGCTCAGCATTTGGAGTCCTTCGCTTGGCTCCTTCCTTTTCCAGTCAATATGTATACATAAACCCAAACGAAATGTCGTTATGTTACATACCAATGCTTTGGAATACACATGGGACTCTGGAATATACGTGGGACTCTCAACAGCTCAAAATCTCCATCCACCCGGGTGAGCTATTTCTTATATGTAGGTGGGTTTAGACAAAACATAATTCCCCAAGTTCTCTGATTCACTTCGGGGAGGAGGAGCGTTATTTAATGAAATGACTTAGAATAGCCTACTCTTGCAATATCGGATCTGGACTATGTCGCGATATCCCGCGAAATGAGACAAAGTTCAAGGATTAATTATAGTAGACCTTGTCAATTCTGCTACTGCACACGATTCACATATGAGGGGGGGGGGGACTATTTACTCATGAGTATATCCATGCGTATATGCATGTATTTATTTCGTGCGAGCAGGATATGAACACAGCAGGCTGTTATTTATCCCACAAAACATGGGCAAAATCTCCGGGCCGTAGACATAGTATGGACCCTCATTATTTGTATAGTCAACTTTACGCTAAAAGTGCCAATAACGAAGCGGTTTAACTTATAAATTGATTCATATAATTCAACGTTAGATACTGGAAAACTCTCATCCAGTTTGTGCCAAGTTAGAAACGCAATATACACAAGCTGTGCTATCTGGTCAGTCCTCTTTTGTGATTCTGTGATGAGTTCAATCATCAGTTCAATCATCACTTCCGTGCATCCTCTTCCTCGCTAATGATAGCGTGAATGAGATTGCGTATCTGTCCAGAGCTAGGCACAAAGCAGAGCTAAGATTCTGTCAATATGAACGGTCTACGGAGTTCTTCATTCAATGCGTTTCCGGTCAATAAGCTGACATGTATATGGGACGCTAAATACCAATACTTGGGAAGAAAACTTAATTGGGAAAGGCTAAGGAGAAAAGGAGCACATGGCAGGCGATATAGTGTGACAAGGCAAAAACCGGAAAGAAATACCTGAGCCTTTGCTTATAAAGAACCGGAGTTTCTAGGTCTTGACGGATGAAAATACATCATTCAGAAAACGCACTGCCAGCTTGTCCAGTTTATTCAGTGTATGCTCCCCCGTTGTCTTATTTTTAACTGAACAAATTATTTAGCATTGAACGTTTTAGATGATTTGAAAGAAACACCATATTATTCCACGCCTTAAACTCTGGAGCAAAAATAGTTAACAGTAAGTTGATTCGATGTTTGAGTAAATAGAGAACTTGAATATTGGTTAACGTTCAAAAGAGGCACGGTATTAGAACAGCGAGCTTGTGATTTCGTCGGTTATGTTGGAGTTGATGTCTGCAGATGATTGGTACGAAGCGCTGTCCAAACAAATCCACCTGACAAACCGCAGGTGAGTTTACCTTCTCCGGAGGCATGGTGTTGCCGTGTTGTCTGCCTTGGTAACACCCCACTGTGCCACCGAGGTTTCTATTTTTGGTGTGAGATTGCATACGAGATTTCCGAATGTTCCTCCCATTACAATACCTCTCACTGTTATGTGCTGTTATGTACTTGACTTATAGTTGTAGAGGTAAGCTTTTCATCGAATTATTCAATATCAATAGCTTCATCCATGAAATATCTCACAGACAGGTACGTGTACATACATCCAGTTACCAACTGTTTATGTCATGTTTATGGAATACGGAAAGTGATTGAGATTAGACCTCACTGCAGGGGACACCTTCCTTCTAGCTAAGCTCCAACCCTCATTATAATGATCCAACAAGATCGTTATATAAACGAATTATTATGAAAATCCTTTTGCATTTAGGGATTTCTTCCACTGTCCAAACACTCGAATGGTGTATTGAAATGTACATAAGTAACAGATTCGGTAATGTTATTGACTTTTTTGTTTGAAGTTAAAAGTTGTATGCAAATTACCAGTACTGAGATTCACAATTTTTTCTTTGGCCTTTCATATATTTGGTGCTAAAGACGTAAATGTTGATGCTTTAGATTGATCAGATGGAAAGAGTTATTTTTTTGGCAGCTCAGTGAACAGTTAGTTACCCTGAATGTATAGTTTCTTCAACACGGACAGTCACATCTCTTAAATCATCTCGTTTTGTGTGCCCGATGGAAAATTGATGAACTAATGCATATCATATTGCCATGTCAAGTTGAATAGAGTTTTCACGGAAAAGAGATGAATCTAAAAATGCATATGCTACGCCCACAACCTTCTTATGTTTTGTAGAAGTAGCCATGGAGCACATGATGTGGTGTAAAACAGATTTAGTGCATAATATTGCTCAAATTTGACCATTAGAAACAATTATATTTAGAAAGACGTGCCAATTTCAGTATGTGTTTATGTTGAGTAAGATGTTCGTCAAATTACAAGAATGAGGAAGACAGAAATGCACGATAATGTCTGTTGACCATGCACATGAGTATCATGAAAACACCCCGAAAACTGCCAGATCGGTCATAAATCGAAACCTTGAATGAGATATGGCCATCAAGGGACGTTTTAGTTCCAGTTAAATGCCTTTACAGTATTACTGTAACAGAAAGAGAGGGACAATTTTATTTAACGTCGCCTTCAGCAATATTACAGTTATTTAGCGACGAACATAAATCCCTACCCAAGATCAAATATCTAAGAACAAAATTACAAATCAATTGTTGTCGAACTATCCTTAATTATATCTCTACCTATAACTTTTCCCTCAATGTTTGTGGTGTCCATGTTAACATTATAAACACAACAAAAACCATTCGTTGTCAAACGATCGCTAACGAGCGTTTCGTCAATGCTTCCATTCTGTATCCCTTGAAATCAACTACCATATCGATATGATTAGCATAGCGGACCGCAAATTCGGCTCCAAAGTCCCAAATACTTTCCAGCTAAATTTTGACAACCTCGCGCATGACTTGAACAGTTTTCTCACTCTACGCACAACAGTTTGCAATTTGTCTTGAGAAACATTAGTATCCTGGGTGGTATTATATTCATAGAAACACAAATCGTTGTATATCTCTGGCTATTAAATGAAAAACTCTCAGGGGTAACGCATACAGGACTGTCTGGAAACTATGTATTATGTTGAGTCTGTTCGTTAAACCCCCTGAGTAATTTAGAGTGATATGAACGCACTATAAACTTTCTCCAACCATGTATGCGATGTCTCCATAGGGGGGGGGGGCGGAGATTGAATAGCTGGGCAATTTTGGATAAATATGGGAAGCCTTGGTGGATGGGTAGACGATGTTTATGATCTGAATATTAAGGTTGTCCATGAAAAACGCTTAAATAGAGCAGTTGGTTTCCCTACGAATTATCTGTGACCATTAACTCTCAGATGGAGTCCTTGGGTTGGCCAGCATGCTGTTCACCACACTTCTTTCAGGAAACTAAGTAAATCAGTTTACTGTAGAACAACTGAGATCAACACACGAATTTAATGAATGGGACTTATCAGTTAACGTAGAAATAAATAAAGCTGATCTATTGAAGCGTGAACACGTAGGGACACTTAGAAATCGTAAATTTATTACACACAGTATTCGGTTCTAAACAATCACCAAGCGCAATATTAAAAGGCTCGACATCATGACCTTACTTTCCTTTAAAGAAAGGTATTTGTCATTTGGATTGAAATGGGTCTTAGTGCATTTCGATCCATTGAGACTCGGCCGAGAAACTTGAACTAAGTTTCCTGGGATCTATCTTATTACTATTTTATTTTGATTGTAGCCGTAATGAATTTAGGAGGTTCTGATTAATGAGAAAATGGGCTTTAGGTAGTTTTGTTAAATTTGATGTACCTAATACGCGGTACCATATTTCCATAGTTGTTATGGTATTAGATATTGATATAATTGTTGTGAATTTTTCATGGCATAAAAGCATGTTACATTGTCAACGTCCACACAGACATTATTCCACTAACATATCGTGACTGGGACATCTTTGGTAGCATCTATATGCACTGATACTGCTATCAGCGTACATATGCAATCTATAAGTTATTACCTTACCAGCTGAAAATACAGGTTGTACAGGACTCCTGGGTATATCAGTCATGTTATTTCAACCAGTTTGGTGTGACAATATCACACTTGCTGAAATAGCTCCATCATCATATTTGCTAATGTTTCGTGCTGCCAAGAGACATCCCTCGAAGGCTGATACAATCTTCGGAACAACGCTAATGACATATATGTTGATATAAACGTAACCATGTTGGCTATGACCACAAACGTAAGTGCATGCTGAGAAGGTCCTACAATATGAGCTTGACACGGACTGCAATCAAGCCAGTCCCACCACTTTGGACTGACTAACGTTTACTGGAACAGGTGAGATATCAACTCAGAATCGAGCAGTGGCAAATATCTGAGCAAGATAACATTCGTCACTTAATGTCTACACATGTATGTTGAAGATAATCTGATGAGTCTTCGTGTAAAAAATTATATATAAAAACGATTATTTAACGTATTTTTCCCCTTTGTGTATCACAATATTGTGAATCTTCAACATGATAGCTAAGGAGTTGAGCAAGGTGACTGATTCAAACGCAAAATAACACCAGAGAGTTTGTGAGAGTGGAAATTTAGCCAAAATACATTGCCGGGAGGCGAACGGCAAGTTGAGACAAAATGCGCATCTGTTCTCTTTCCTACAAAACCTGAATTCAGGTGAGTGAATGAACTTTAAAAGAGGCTTACTTTTCTTCTTTAATGACCCTGGTGTACACAAAGGTACAAGTAAAAAATAATCATATGCACCAGGACATCGTGCTTGGCGTATTATCTTCACTTTGGCGTGTGCAAGATGAACCGATGATCCAGCCAGCTTGTATGTGCAGGTGCCCGGATATTAGTGTGGTAAGTTTCAGCCCCCTAGCTCCTGGGGTAAGAAAAATGATTAGGAGGGGGCCATTTCGCCTCCCCCCCCCCCCCAGGCAACAACAGGTCCCAAAAAGCCCAAGCCAGATATGGTTAAATTATTAATATATGCTAATATATATATATATATTAATTATATACCTTAATTTGCGCCTTAAGAGTTCCCCTGCTTTATCAATTTTGATATAATTTACTATTCGATGCACTTATTAAGAGTCATCGGCCATTCGGCAAAAATGGGTAACGATCCAGTTAAATAAGTGTCAAATGTAGGCTAAAAGCTTGGAAGTTATTAAACTGATCAGTGAAAAGCTACGAAGTCAACGCTATATTCTAGAAAAGTCCTATTCAGAATGTGCCAAGATATAAGACGCTATATCGACAGGCAGTGATCGCAGTTCGCGTCTCCTTTGTGATTCTGTGATGAGTTCGACAATGTGGCGGTGTGTCTGTAAGTTGCTTCTTAGCTTCTCTTGACCTTTCTGATCTGTCAATAATAATATTAATACTCCATAGAAATGATGTAGAAAGGCATATTCTGATAACGCAACAGGTATATAATTTGAAAGAATTTGCTTGACGTGACCCAAAGACCCGTATTACTTCGATCCCGTTTGGGCCAAGTTATAAGACAAGCTGTGCAATATATTCCGCTCTCCTTTTTAATTCTGTCTCGAGTTCCATCATTTTTAACATCCTAGTCCTCGGTTATGATAGCGTGTCTGGATTGAGAGTCTGCCCACAGCTTGGTGTAATCAAAGTTAAACGACCTGTCAATATGCTCAGCATTTGGAGTCTTTCGTTTGGTCATTTCTTTTCCCGGTCAATAAGTATATATAGAACCGTTTTGTCGTTCTGATAAATACCAATGCTTTGAAATATAACTTCATAGACTCAGTCGCGCTTATATACATGGGACCCTGAACAACACACAATCTCCAACCACCCGAGTTAGCTGTTTGTTACATGTAGGTGGATTTAGACAAAATATAATTCCCGGAGTTCTCTGGTTCGCTTTGGGGAGGAGGGGCGTTATTGCTGAAATGACCTTGAATGGCTTACTGTCAAAATATCCGATCTGGACTACGTCGCGCTTTCCTGCGAAATAATACAATACAACCCCCGGACCGTATGCAAAGTATGTATACCCATTATTTGCATAGTCATCTGTACGCTAAATGCTTCGATAAGGAAGCCACTCAATTTAAGCCGTTTGAATAAATTGATTCACATAAATTCAGCGTTACATACTGGCAATCTTTCATCCAGTTTGTGCCAAGTTATAGACGCAATATACACAAGCTGGTCTATCTGTTCGGTTCTCTTTTGTGATTCTGTGATGAGTTCAATCAATTTTAACACATTTTATTGCATCCTCTTCCTCGCTAATGATAGCGTGACTGAGACTGTGTATCTGTCCAGAGCCAGGCACAAAGCAGGGCTAAAGTTCTGTCAATATGAACAGCATATGGAGTTCTCCATTAAATGCGTTTCCCGTCAATAAGTTGACTTGTATACATTACACTAAATACCAATACTTGGGAACATAACTTAATTGGGAATGTCTCGGGAGAAAAAAGACCGCATGACAGGCGATATAGTGTGACATGACCAAAACCGGAAAGAAATACCCGCGCCTTTGCATATGATGAGTAAGAACCGGAGTTTCTAGGTCTTGACAGATGAAAATACATCATTCAGAAACTGCGCTGCCAGCTAATCCTGTTTATTCAACGTATGCTCTCACGTTATTATTTCATGTCATGAACTCTGGAGCAAAAACAGTTAACAGTAAGTTGAGTAGACGTTTGGGTAAACACAGAACTTGAATCTTGGTTGAACATTTAAAACGGCCAACATATTAGAACTGCGAGCTTGTGATTTCGTCGGTAATGCAGGTGTTAATATCCACAGGGGATTGGTACGAAGCTCTGTCCCAACGATACCACCTGTCAAACCACAGGTGAGTGTTCCTTCTCTGAGTCCAGCTGGTCCATGTTTGAAAGTTTGTCAGTTACTTGGCGACGGACGGTGGTTCTCTCCGGGTACTCCGGCTTCCTCCACCAACCAAACTGACTGTCACCATATGAGAGAAACAAACTTGAGTGTGACATTAAGCCAAATACCCCTCCTTCTCTGGAGACATGGTGATGCCGTTATTCGTATTCTCTGCCTCGGTAACACCCCACTGTGCCACCGATGTTTCTATTTTTGGTGTGAGATTGCATACCAGATTTCCGAATGTTCCTCCCATTACAGTACCTCTCACTATTATATGCTGGTATGTACTTTGACTTATAGTTGTAGAGGTATGGTTCTCATCAGATTATTCAATATCAATAGCTTCACGCATGAAATATCTCACAGACAGGTACGTGTACAGACATCCAGTTATCAACTTGTCAGATGTTTATGGAATACGAAAAGTGATTGAGATTACAGACTTAGACTTCCCTGAAGGGGACACCTTTCTTCTAGCTAAGCTCCAACCCTCATTATAATGATCCATCCAGATCGTTACATAAACGAGTTATTATGAAAACCCTTTTGCATTTGGGGATATATTGCACTGTCCAAACATTCGAATGGTGTACTGAAATGTATATTAGTAACAGACTCGGTGATGTCATTGACTTTTCTTATTGGAAGTTAAAAGTTGTATGCAATTTACCCGTTCTGAGATTCACAACTTTTCCTTGGGCCTTTCATGCATTTGGTGCTAAAGACGTAGAGGTTGATGCTTGAGATTGATAGGCTTGAAAGAGTTATTTTTTCTGAAAGATTGGCAGCTCCTTGAACAGTTAGTTACCTTGAAGGCAAAGTTTCTTCAACACGGGCAGTCACATGTCTTAAATCATCTCGTTTTGTGTTCCCGATGGAATATTGATGAACTAACGCATATCATATTGCCATGTCAAGTTGAATAGAGTTTTCACGGAAAAGGGATGAATCTTATAATATATATGCTACGCCCACTACCTTCTTATAATTTCTAGAAGTAGCCATGGAGCACAGGTTGTGGTGTAAAACAGATTTAGTGCATAATATTGCTCAAATTTAGACATTAGAAACAATTACATGAATGAAGACGTGTCAATTTCAATATTGATTTCTGTTGAGTGAAATGTTCGTCAAATTACAAGTACGGGGAAGACAAAAATATATCACGATACTGTCTGTTGGCCATGCAAATGAGTATCACGAAAACGTCCAGAAAAATGTCAGATCGGTCATAAATCGATATCTTCGTGACCTTGAACGAGATATTGAAGATAATACTTTTTGACAAGCGAATTGCACGCTAGAAGGGGAACTGGAAATCAAACTGAAATAAAGATTACCTCGTCTCATTAAACACAAAGAAATGTTCAAAGGCGACCTTGCTGGCTACGAGGTCCCCACCGATAAGCGGATATACACAACGTGTATCGACAGATGTCCGCAAGTTAATCCCTCATAACTGGTATCTCAGACAGTTGATAAAAGCTGTTTCGAGTATGACATCATTATTCAATCACTTTTCAAAGGCTGCAATCAATTCCCCAGAAATTGAAACTTTGAAATCCATGAAAGCGATGAACGATGCAGGGTTCGATGCTCGTCACATTATATTAAATGTTCCTCAGATCAAAACAACACATCAGTTAAATCTTGTTCTCTGTTGTACAACAAGAAAATTCTTCTCGCGGGCAGGTGCCTGCAGGTGCAGCTGCCGTATCCGTTTCACAGATATCAATCGGATCCGAATGGAATAGTCCCGCCTATGGTTGACGGTAGAGGATAGCATTCGGTTTCAAAGTCTAGGATTAAATAGATCTGGACCGCAATCCACCTAAATTCCACAAGTCAAACTACTTTAATTCCTCGAGTAACTTGTTCTAAGACTCTAAGACAAATTCCGGAAATCTTGTGAGCAAATGTTTATTTAGTTCGTGGTCTTGATATTTCAAGTCTGATGTTTAGAACGCTGAAGTCTCAGGCTTTAGCTCATCGGAAATCGAGTTGCTATTCCGCTGTTCACCTTTATCCCATCAAATGTCTCTTTACAAAGTCTACATAATGTGCAATTTCGCGGATTTACTACGAAATGTCGCAATACGCTGTGGTAGCAAGAACATACAAGAACCAGTATTTACAGTCATTTCCTTGGAAATTGTATGAGTGACTCGAGGGATAACGAAAGGACAATATTCACAGATGGTTCACCGCGGCAGTGCGCGATCAGAGTTGTGGCAACTGGGGTACAGGGACGAATTTATTCTGGCCATTAGCTAGAACTTTCTGCGAATTGAGGTTTCTCAATACTTGTTTTGCTTGCGGAAGGTTTTTTTTCAACGACTTAGCTCTTGATGTAATCCAGTCAGTCAGCGAGTATATGTATATTCATTTTTTTCTATCCCTGACCACTTAACAACGATCTGTTCCTGTGCAGTCACGACTGTCTTCCGGTCGGTCTTCAGGTTTACCCTTCTCGACTCTCTATATTTAGGTCCCATCATCAGGACTGTATTTAGGTCTCTATCACTCACCATATCAAGGTTTTCAGTCCTGAAAGTTTTGTATGATGTATAGATACAGTTGTCGATTCACAATCAAACGATAGCCGCAAACGTCTATCGAGTCCATGCCGGTGTCCATTATCCAATGTTCTAGGTATTGAAAATGAACATTTCCGGTTTTAGCTCTCGCGAGATGACGTCGTGAGTTGCATGTAGAACGTGTAGGCAAATGAACAGTTCCGGTCACGTGGACGCATGGCCATCAAGGGACGTTTTAGTTCCAGTTAAATGCCTTTACAGTATTACTGTAACTGAAAGAGAGGAGAAATTGTATTTAACGTCGCGTTCAGCAATATTACAGTTATATAGCGACGAACATAAATCCCTATCCAGGATCAAATATCTAACAACAAAATTACATCACAAACCAATCGCTGTCTAACTATCCTTAATTATATCTTTTCCTATAACTTTCCTCTCAATGTTTGTGGTGTCCATTTTAACATTATAAACACAACAGAAATCAGTCGTTGTCAAACGATCGCTTATGAGACTTTCGTCAATGTTTTCATGGGGGTTATACGAACTTAAAATAGTTTGGTAGATGGTACCTCTGGATTATCCGAGAATTGTAGTGAATTATTATGTCGAGTCCTTTATCCAAGCAGTTGAGTTTCCAGAAATGCTCATGTTCACTGGACGATACAATCGAAAATACGCTATATCTTGACAAGGATTAGTTATCCTGGGTGGTATTATATTTCATAGAGACACACATCGTTGTATACATATCGGAGCCCGGATGTAGAGAGATTGGGAGTCGGACGTGTTTTCACTTCGCTCCGAGAAATTTGTCTATTTCTGCGGATTTCAGCTGATCTATCTCTGATTTTTGTGTAATATATTTTGTGAATACTTTTGGCAAATACCTGTGGTGAAAGTTTAGAATTATTTCTCAGTTTTTTTGCTGTTCAGGGCGTTTTTCTGACTTAGTCAGTTTAGCCTGGTTTGGGAAGGCAGAGAGCTGCCATTACTACCGTCTCGGTCTTTGTGACTGAGACGGTGGGCGGATTGTTTTCTGTCTTTCTTCTTCTCCCTGTTTGCTCGCTGTTTGTAGATATTTCGTATTCTACTGGTGTAATATATTTCCTTTTGGTTTGAAGTTGGTTCGTTTTTCGTTCAGTTTAGCTTGGTCGGTTTGCACATGTTCGTGTATATTGAGCTGGGCTAAATACATGTACATATTAAAAGTGTAGGCTGTAGGCTGACCTTCAGAATACAGGTTTCGCGAATCTTTGTTCTCTGTTCTTTTGTTCCTTGTCGTTACCCAGCAACCGGTCAGGCTAGAACTGGGCTATTGTTTAGCCTGCACCTGCGGTTCACTGGAAGAGAGAGTGTATTCACTTCAGTTATTGGAAACCGTTTCGCTACAGTTTCCAATAGGTTTCCGGCGGGTTTCCATAATTGGAAACTTGATCATTTCACGCAGTGATTGTCGTACTGTTGATATATATAGTATTCACCTTTGGAGTGAGGCTCCCTCGGGGGTAGTAAATGTTTACTCCGTGGGAAGGCTCACTGTTGGGGTTTCTGCGTGTTACCATTTATAGTTTGTAGTTGTATTGGGATTCCCTAGTGGGACTTTGAATTTTTTTTTTTTTTTTCACTATGGCCTTTAGAAAGTTTGATAGGTCACGGAGCCTAAAACTACAAGGTCTAGAGAAAGCTGATGCGTTTGATATATATCGCGCATTAAAAGACACTGTTGGATCAGGACGGTCAGTCCTTAAAGGTCTAGTACAGGTATCAAATACCCTGTGGAACGTTACACTAGGAAATCAAATTGCCAAAACTCGCCTAGTGCTGGAAGGTATTCGCGTTGGAGATCAACGTGGCCATTTTGAGGAAATAGATCCAGGGAAATTGCTAGTAAAGATGAAAGGACCATGCGATTTCCCAGATTCTGCGATGAGAAGTGCTTTTGAGTTTTATGGGGATGTTCTCTCTGTACAAAAGGAGTTCTATTCGTTTGATAGAGAGGTTGAGACGGGAGTTCGAAGAATTTGGATGTCGAAATTCAAACGTGCTCTTCCTTCTTCTATTTTAATTGGAGGTATGAGACTTCCCGTATGGTATAACGGTCAAGTATACTTGTGGATCAGAAGATCACATGAACTCGAGGTGTCCTTTGAAAAATAAATGCCTGAACTGTCATCAGGAAGGACACTTTAAAAAAACCTGTCCAAAAGCCAAACAGGTTTCTGGAGATACCGTAGCTAACGGCGGAAAGGGTGATTCCTCTAGTCCTCGATCTGTTCCGCCCGCAGAAGTCCGAGGAGGACTTTGCGCCGAGGCTCTTCAGCGGAAAAAACAACAAGCTATGGACTTATGGAGGACTGTAGGCCCTGATGGCAAACCTATCAAACGTCATCAGGAGATAGTTGCCGCCAGGAGCAACGAAAAAATCTCAAACCACTACGAGCCTCTCGGTGACGAGATGGAGGTAGGTTGTGGTTCGGAAGATGAAGATGTCAGTGATAGTGAGGTTTGCGATGATGTAGAAGCCGAGCCTGGTGATCAGAAGTCAGGTGATCAGAAGTCTGATTCTGATAAGACTGAAAGTGTTGACAACACATTGACTCCAGACAACTTACCGAATACTGGCGGTGTGTCGGCTCCGGATACACCTGTGCAGTCTGTGGATTCCTTCATTAATCCTATTCACTCTGGTGTAGACGTAAACTTTACACCGAATGAGGAAGTCATGAATGAATTCACAGAGGAATAAAGTAATCAACAATCTTGTAGTAATGAAACTACCTCGAATCAGGAAAAGGAGAAACAGAATTCCCTAGATAGCGAAACAGGCAAAGAGCCTAAAATAGTCGATACTACCTCCATTCCTACCAACGAGTCATCAATGCTTTCTGATGAGGAGTATCATGAGTGTAATGATCGTCCGTTAAAAGGCGAGACTTCCTTGAACCAAAGGTCGAAGGACTTGTTGGGACAAGAGAGAGAAAAAGAAGTTCATAAGAAGAAAAGTAAAAAAGTTGAGAGAGAACAAATGAAAAATAAAAAGAAAGCTAAAAAAGAATTACCCAAAATAAAACGTTAACATTCACTAAGTTAACCTTATATATCTTAGCTTGGGCAGTTTTGTATATTATTTCTTTATACAGACTAAAAATGGCTCAGTCACCAACTATCATTCAGTGGAATTGCAGAGGAGTTTGGCCAAATTTGAATGAACTCCAATTATTAACTCAAGATTATGGACCATCAGCGTTTTATCCCAACGAGACCTTTCTGAAGAAAGCAGATAAAGATAAATTTAAATTTCGCCAATACACACCTTATCATTCCTACGCTTTAGACGAAAATGGAAAAGCTTTTCAATATTGGTTAAAATGGGTGTTTTACACAGTCCTGTTGATTTAGTGACAGATTTACAAGCTGTAGCAGTTAATAATAATAATAATCTTTATTTACTGAGGGTGATGTACACAGTACACTCAGTCAGCAGTAAATGCTGATCTTCCCTGAGGCCCTCCAACCACACACACACACACACACAAACTGAGAAGCAACATACTTCTTAAACGATATACAATATAAACATACATAGATTGCAATATATACATGGACATTTAGTTTAACACATACATTTTATGTTGCCCTGTGTTTCAAATACAAAGTTTTGAAGCTTTGAACTGAAGAAGCTTGTTGTGTTTCAGGGGGTAAAGAATTCCAGAGGACTGGCCCAGAGTATGACAGACTTTTCTTAAACATTTCAGTACGTGGGAATGGGACTTTGAGTATATTGGTAGTGGCAGATTTAAGATTTCTGTATGGAATAGGGTTATAAGTAAACGGTTGATTCATATAATCTGGATAAAATCCATTCAGTGATTTGTAGACTGTGAGACTCTTATGATACTGAACTAGTTCAAAAACAGTTTGCCATTGTAATGTCCTGAAGAGTTCTTCTGATGGTGTGAGCTTAGGCCTGTCCAGAATAAGGCGAGCAGCAGACTTCTGGAGTTTGTGTATTCTGTTTAGTAGCTGATTTGAACAGTTTCCCCAGATACTAAGACAATAATTGATGTGAGGTGCAATGTAGCCATTATAAAATAATAGCCTTGAGTTCCGTGGCAGAAGTTTCTTATGTTTCCTCAGGACAGATAGTAACCTAGAGATAGTGGTACATACATGGTTAACATGAGATTGCCAAGACAGATTTTTATCCAGTTGAAGGCCAATTAATTTTTGTTGGTCAACAGTATCAATAAGATTGTCATTGACTGTGATGTTAAAAGAATTCCTACCACATTGTCTTAGTTTCTGAGAAGATCCAATTAACATTGCTTTAGTTTTAACCGGATTGATAACCATTTTGTTTTCAGTGCACCATGTACAAGCTTGACGCATACCACTGTTAATTTTATCTTCTAAGACTGGCAAATATTTTGACGAGGCATGAATAGTAGTGTCATCGGCATATGTTTCAACATCACAATCATCAATACATAACATAAAGTCATTCATATACAGGATAAATAATAGAGGTCCAAGAATTGAACCTTGGGGTACACCTGTTTTGACAGTCAGAGGTTCAGATAAAACATTGCCAAGGCAAACTTTCTGAAATCTTGAACTGAGATAAGAGGACATCCATCTTAATGCAGTCTCATTGAAACCATAAATTTTTAGTTTAGCCAGAAGAAGGTTATGGTCTATCAGGTCAAACGCCTTCTTGAAATCAATCATGACGGAGCCAACTATTTTTTCGTCATTAATGGCTTGTGACCATTTTTCTATCAGGTTAGTCAGTGCGGTAAAACAGGAGTGCTGCGGTCGAAATCCAGATTGAGATTCACTTAACAGATCATGAGAGGTTATGAATGTATATATCCAATCATGTACATGCCGCTCAAGGAGCTTAGATAGAATGGGGAGAATTGAAATGGGACGATAGTTCTCAGCCTGGAGAAAAAATTCTCCGCCTGGAGATAAAATGATAGTTCTCAGCCTGGAGATAAAATTGTCGAACTTTATCTATACACCATGCAAACATATTGTGGCTGGTGACCTTGATGTGGTGAGTGATAAGGATCTGAAATTACTCCTGATGAAAGGACCTAAATATAGAGAGCCAAGAAGAATAAATATGAAGGCCGACCAGAAGATAGTCCTGTCTGCATTAGAACAGTACGTTATTGATTGGTCTAAGCGAGAAAAAGTTGAACCTACAGTACTCGCTGATTGGCTGGACCTCACCAAGAGCAAGGTCGTTGAAACAATCCGCCATATTGACAGAAGTACTCTTCCCCAAGTAAAACAAGTACTGAGAAACCTCAATTCGCAAGAAGTTCTAGCAAATCTCCAGAGTAAATTCGTCATAGTCCCAGCAGACAAAGCTCCGAATAATATAATATTCATATGTAAATATTACTATTACCAGGTGCTGGTTAAAGAATTGAGTGTAGACATATCTTCATCAAAAACGTCTATTTACTCCCAAACTGCATTTAATCTGGAAGATTTATTTAACAATCACAAAAAGTTTCTCAGGGAAAGAGGTATTTGTCTTCCAACCAATCATAACGACATACCAAAAATATACTGGACTCCAAAAATGCGTAAATCACCATACAAAGCTAGATTCATAGCTGGTTCTAGAAGCTGCACCACCAAGCTTCTTTCAACCCTATTGACGAGGGCCCTTCAGGAGGTAAAAGCATTTTGGGAAAGGTATTGCGCCACTATTTCTAAGAACTCTGGCGTTGAATGTATGTGGATATTGAAAACTCAAAATGTCTTACGGAAGAACTTGATGCTAAAGGTCACATACCGTACAGACATGTATCCACATGGGATTTCTCGACTCTCTATACTACAATCCCTCATCAGGACCTTATTGACCGTATAAGTTCATTAATAGTATCTGTGTTCAAGAAAACTGATCGTAGATATATTAATGTCGGAAGCCATAAAGCATTCTTTAGCTCGACTACATACAAGAGATATCATTCATGGGATGTTTCTTTGTTTATAGAGTTGCTTGAATTTCTCATTAAAAATATCTATGTGAAATTTGGCAACACAATATATCAGCAGCATATAGGTATTCCAATGGGTACTAATTGTGCACCCCTGTTGGCTGACCTATATCTGTTCTCTTATGAATATGACTACATGCAGGCGCTTTCAAAAACCGATCCATTCAAAGCCCGTTCCTTCTCATTCACCAAACGCTATATAGACGATCTTCTCGCTGTGGATAATCGCTATATAAATGACGCAGTGAAGGATATATATCCACCTTCACTGGATTTGAAGGAAACTACAGATAGCCCTACAGGCACATCTTATTTAGATCTCTATCTCTATAAAAATGAAGCGGGCATTCTCTCTCGTCGACTTTATGACAAAAGAGATGATTACAATTTCGACATCGTAAACTATCCCTTTCTGGACAGTAATATTCCAGTGGGACCTGCATATGGCGTATACATATCTCGCTTAGTAGCATTTGCTAGATCCTGTGTTAAATGTGACGATTTTAATCAACGTCACAAAACATTGTTGCAGAAACTTATAAAACAGGGCTATTCCACCAAGCGCCTCCACTCAAAGTTTCTCAAATTTGGCGATACATATCGCATGCTGATAGCAAAATACGAACGTAGCGTGCAAGATCTATGGCGCTACGTTTCGTAACTTGTGTCTAATTCCGCTTAACCCGGGGCTAGGGGCCGTATGAACCCATGTACTTCAAGATCCTCATGGTACTCATATGAACAGTCACAATCAAAGCGTGACTGAGATACATCATTCCTTAGATGACGACCTTACAACGAATATTATGGATTAAGAATACTGATCAGCGATACGGATTTGATATTTTTGGAACATCATGATGTCTTGCCGGCATCATTGAAAACTGTTGACCGCTTCTTTCTTGCAGGAAACAAGCCTATGTTTATGTATACTATGATTGTCTTTTTGAATTTGGTGCTAATACTGTTATATGGAAAATGGAATAGGTCTTTGGATTATGGACGCGGATATTCTCTAATGGACGACGGCTGGATTATGAATGACGGACTAGACGCTTGTAATTTTAACCTGTGTATGCCTGGATTCTGCTGGTGGACAAGTTATCCCCGAGGCCGGGCCCCTGCACACCCAACACTCATAATGGATACAATACAAAGAAATAATATTAAGACAGACCCGAGGAACCTTAGTGCAGGTTTCTCGGCCGAGTCTCTAATAGTTCGAAATGCACTAAGACCTTTTTCAATCCAAATGACAGATATATTTCTGACAGCAAAGCAAGGCCACGACATCAAACCTTGTAATATTGCGCTTGATGATTGTTTAGCACCGAATTCTACATGTAATAATTTCAAAATTTCTAAGTGTGGACATCGTGGATGTCTCACGTGTCCACTCTTTAATACGTCAGCTTCATTTGGTTCCGCGTTAACTGGTAACTCATATTCTGTTAACTCGTATGTTGATCTTAGTTGTTCTACTACAAACTGTATTTATTTAGTTTCCTGTAAGAAGTGTGGTCAACAGTATGTTGGCAAGACCACCCAAAGACTCCATCTTAGGGTGAACGGTCACAGAAAATCCGTTAGGAAAAAGCAATTGCTTATAGGTAGACATTTTTCTGGACCCGACCATGGCTGGGATAACTTTAGTATTCAGATCATAGACGTCGTCTATCCATCTACTAAGGATTCCCCCTTTGGATTTGAGAGAAAAATCCGAGAGCGGGAATTATTCTGGATGCTAGAACTTGGGTCAGTGTTTCCGTTTGGTTTAAATGATAATGTCAGTG
Source organism: Hanleya hanleyi (assembly GCA_036873755.1). NCBI lineage: Eukaryota > Metazoa > Mollusca > Polyplacophora > Lepidopleurida > Hanleyidae > Hanleya > Hanleya hanleyi. The sequence continues at coordinate 9,402 of JAVTVY010015760.1, read as the reverse complement.
GGTTCGGCAATGCTACAAACCGCCGCTCAAATATGTCCAACATTACACAACTACTTAAACCCCATCAACGGAAACAACGCAGCCATGGTTGGCGAAAGTTTAATAGTTCGATGATTCACGATCATATCACTTTAAATTACTTAGTGGGTTTAACTAACGCACCCAATAGTATACATAGCTTACGTACAGTTCTCTATGCGTTACCTCTGAGAGCTTTAAATCAAATAGCCAGAGATATACAACAATCTGCGTCTTCAGGAAATATAATACCATCAAAAATCAGTAAAGTATGTCAAGATATAGCGTATTTTCGGTTGTATCGTCCAGTGAACATAATCGAAACATCTCAAGATCGGCTTTTCTTGAAACTCAACTACTTAGATAAAGGACTGGACATCATTAATTTACCTCGAATCTGAATGATCCAGAGGTACGCAACGCTGTACCAAACTATTTCAAGTTCACAGAACATATGCATTTTCATATAAGTATACTAAATCTATAATACCCAAAATATTCAATTTACTCCAATGCTGTAAGAGTTTACATTCAGAGCTTATACACGTCAAGGAGGCTGCTCAAAAGTTGTGATTGTAAGATTGTCGAACTTTATCTATGCACACCATGCAAACATATTGTGACTGGTGACCTTGATGTAGTGATAAAGGATCTGAAATTACTCCTGATGAAAGGACCAAATATAAGAGGCCAAGAAGAATAAATCTGAAGGCCGACCAGAAGATAGTCCTGTCTGCATTGGAACAGTACGTTATTGATTGGTCTAAGCGAGAAAAGTTGAACCTACAGTACTCGCTGATTGGCTGGACCTCACCAAGAGCAAGGTCGTTGAAACAATCCGCCATATTGACGGAAGTACTCTTCCCCAAGCAAAACAAGTTCTGAGAAACCTCAATTCGCAAGAAGTTCTAGCAAATCTCCAGAGTAAATTCGTCATAGTCCCAGCAGACAAAGCTCCGAATAATATAATATTCATATGTAAATATTACTATTACCAGGTACTGGTTAAAGAATTGAGTGTAGACATATCTTCATCAAATACGTCTACTTACTCCCAAACTGCATTTACTCTGGAAGATTTATTTAACAATCACAAAAAAGTTTCTCAGGGAAAGAGGTATTTGTCTTCCAACCAATCATAGCGACATACCAAAAATATACTGGACTCCCAAAATGCATAAATCACCATACAAAGCTAGATTCATAGCTGGTTCTAGAAGCTGCACCACCCAGCTTCTTTCAACCCTATTGACGAGGGCCCTTCAGAGGTAAAAGCATTTTGGGAAAGGTATTGCGCCACTACTGCGTTCTAACAACTCTGGCGTTGAATGTATGTGGATATTGAAAAACTCAAAATGTCTTACGGGAGAGCTTGATGCTAAAGGTCACATACCGTACAGACATGTATCCACATGGGATTTCTCGACTCTCTATACTACAATCCCTCATCAGGACCTTATTGACCGTATACGTTCATTAATAGTATCTGTGTTCAAGAAAACTGATCGTAGATATATTAAATGTCGGAAGCCATAAAGCATTCTTTAGCTCGACTACATACAAGAGATATCATTCATGGGATGTTTCTTTGTTTATAGAGTTGCTTGAATTTCTCATTAAAAATATCTATGTGAAATTTGGCAACACAATATATATCAGCAGCATATAGGTATTCCAATGGGTACTAATTGTGCACCCCTGTTGGCTGACCTGTATCTGTTCTCTTATGAATATGACTATATGCAGGCGCTTTCAAACCGATCCATTCAAAGCCCGTTCCTTCCTCATTCGACTCAAACGCCATATAGACGATCTTCTCGCTGTGGATAATCGCTATATAAATGACGCAGTGAAGGATATATATCCACCTTCACCGATTTGAAGGAAACTACAGACAGCCCTACAGGCACATCTTATTTAGATCTCTATCTCTATAAAAATGAAGCGGGCATTCTCTCTCAAGTCGACTTTATAATAAAAAGAGATGATTACAATTTCGACATCGTAAACTATCCCTTTCTTGATAGTAATATTCCAGTGGGACCTGCATATGGCGTATACATATCTCGCTTAGTAGCATTTGCTAGATCCTGTGTTAAATGTGATGATTTTAATCAACGTCACAAAGCATTGTTGCAGAAACTTATAAAACAGGGCTATTCCACCAAGCGCCTCCACTCAAAGTTTCTCAAATTTGGCGATACATATCGCATGCTGATAGCAAAAATACGAACGTAGCGTGCAAGATCTATGGCGCTACGTTTCGTAACTTGTGTCTAATTCCGCTTAACCCGGGGATAGGGGCCGTATGAACCCATGTACTTCAAGATCCTCATGGTACTCATATGAACAGCCACAAACAAAGCGTGACTGAGATACATCATTCTCAGATGACGACCTACAACGAATATTATGGATTAAGAATACTGATCAGCGATACGATTTGATATTTTTGAACAATGCTGATGTCTCTGCCGGCATCATTGAAAACTGTTGACCGCTTCTCTTGCAGAAATGTTTCATGTTTATGTACATACTGTGACGTCTTTTGAATTTGGTGCTAATACTGTTATATGGAATATGGAATAGTTCTTTGGATTATGGACGCGGATATTCTCTCTAATGGACGACGGCTGGATTATGAATGACGGATCAGGACGCTGTAATTTTAACCTGTGTATGCTCTGATTCTGGCTGGTGGACAAGTTATCCCCGAGGCCGGGCCCCTGCACACCCAAACACTATAATGGATACAATACAAAGAAAAAATATGAAGACAGACCCGAGGAACCTTAGTGCAGGTTTCTCGGCCGAGTCTCTAATAGTTCGAAATGCACTAAGACCTTTTTTCAATCCAAATGACAGATATATTTCTGACAGCAAAGCAAGGCCACGACATCAAACCTTGTAATATTGCGCTTGATGATTGTTTAGCACCGAATTCCACATGTAATAATTTCAAAATTTCTAAGCGTGGACATCGTGGATGTCTCACGTGTCCACTCTTTAATACTTCAGCTTCATTTAGTTCAACGTTAACTGGTAACTCATATTCTGTTAACTCGTATGTTGATCTTAGTTGTTCTACTACAAACTGTATTTATTTAGTTTCCTGTAAGAAGTGTGGTCAACAGTATGTTGGCAAGACCACCCAAAGACTCCATCTTAGGGTAACGGTCAAAGGAAAATCCGTTAGGAAAAACAATTGTTTATAGGTAGACAGATTTTCTGACCCGACCATGGCTGGGATAACTTTAGTATTCAGATCATAGACGTCGTCTATCCATCTACTAAGGATTCCCCCTTTGGATTTGAGAGAAAATCCGAGAGCGGGAATTATTCTGGATGCTAGAACTTGGGTCAGTGTTTCCGTTTGGTTTAAATGATAATGTCAGTGGGTTCGGCAATGCTACAAACCGCCGCTCAAATATGTCCAACATTACACAACTATTTAAACCCCATCAACGGAAACAACGCAGCCATGGTTGGCGAAAGTTTAATAGTTCGATGATTCACGATCATATCACTTTAAATTACTTAGTGGGTTTAATTAACGCACCCAATAGTATACATAGCTGACGTACAGTTCTGTATGCGTTACCTCTGAGAGCTTTAAATCAAATAGCCAGAGATATACAACAATCTGCGTCTTCAGGAAATATAATACCATCAAAAATCAGTAAAGTATGTCAAGATATAGCGTATTTTCGGTTGTATCGTCCAGTGAACATACAGGGGTAAAAGCGTTCGGTGTCCGGTTATTTTCGTTTAGTTTGACCTAACGAAACGCGAACGGAACGAAATGTAAACGCGTTTCAAACGCTTACCAAACGATTATTGGAAACGAAACGCTTTCAATATCGCTTAATTTTTATTTTATCAAAACGCGTTTCCCTCGTCAAACGCGTTTGCTCTGATCGAAACGCGTTTATAAACGCGTTTGTGAATGCGTTTTATAAACGCGTTTCGAACGGGTTTCTCTTTTCGTTCGACTCGTGCAAATTTGTGTTTTTATTTTGCAAACCAGGCCAGGAAGCCCAAGTGTCGGGGCTTTCCCCATCCGCTATTATAATCCCTGTGCTATCAATATATGTGGCATAGCCTTTAATATACAAGGGTAAAAACGTTCTGTGTCCGGTAATTCGTTTCGTTTATATATTGCGCTAAGCTTAAATCTTTTCGTTCACCAAGCGAAACAATATATGTATTCCCGTACCAAGCGAAATGATTAGTCAGGCATGTGATATCGAGCCGAAAAAGCGTTTCGCCTGACCTTGACTCCATGAAGCTTTTGATCAACACTCAGGAGCCGAACCGCTGTACAAAGAAAAAACCCCAGACCAAATAGTATTCTCGCCCGACGAAGCAACCGTGGTGTGGATGGTAATGCTTATTTAACAACAACAACAACAATAAAACGCGTTCCGAAACGCGTTTCCAAAACGCGTTTCGAAATGCGTTTTCAAAACGCGTTTCAAACGCAAGCTCAAATCTTTTCGTTCATCAAGCGAAACAATATTTGTCTTCCCGTACCAAGCGAAATGATTAGTCGGGCGTGTGATACCGAACCGAAAAAGCGTTACGCCTGACCTTGACTCCATGCGGCTTTTGATCAATACTCAGTCGCCGAACCATTGCACAAATAAAAGAAACCAGACCGAATAGTATTCTTGCCCGACGAAGCAACTGTGGTGTGGACGGTGATGCGTATTTAACAACAACAACAACAATAAAACGCGTTCCGAAACACGTTTCCAAAATGCGTTTCGAAACGCGTTTCCAAAACGCGTTTTAAACGCGTTCATAAACGCGTTCGTGAAACGCGTTTTGAGCGAAACGAAACGAAAGATAAATGAACATACCGATGATCAAACGCGTTTGCGAGCTATAAACGCGTTCTTTGAGAAGCAAACGAAACGAATACAAAACGCGTTCAGAACGCTATTGAAACGCGTTTCAAACGCTAATAGAACGATAATATACGTGTAAAACCGGACACCGAACGCTTTTACCCCTGTAATCGAAACATCTCAAGATCGGCTTTTCTTGAAACTCAACTACTTAGATAAAGGACTGGACATCATTAATTTACCTCGAATCCTGAATGATCCAGAGGTACACAACGCTGTACCAAACTATTTTAAGTTCACAAAACCTCCTTGCATTTCATATAAGTACACTAAATCTATAGCCACCAAAATATTCAATTACTCCAATGCTGTCCAGGAGTTTGACTGGAACTTATACACGTCAGGAGGCTATAGTTGTGATTGTGAATTGTCGAACTTTATCTATACACCATGCAAACATATTGTGACTGGTGACCTTGATGTAGTGATAAGGATCTGAAATTACTCCTGATGAAAGGACCTAAATATAGAGAGCCAAGAAGAATAAATATGAAGGCCGACCAGAAGATAGTCCTGTCTGCATTGGAACAGTACGTTATTGATTGGTCTAAGCGAGAAAAAGTTGAACCTACAGTACTCGCTGATTGGCTGGACCTCACCAAGAGCAAGGTCGTTGAAACAATCCGCCATATTGACAGAAGTACCCTTCCCCAAGCAAAACAAGTACTGAGAAGCCTCAATTCGCAAGAAGTTCTAGCAAATCTCCGGAGTAAATTCGTCATAGTCCCAGCAGACAAAGCTCCGAATAATATAATATTCATATGTAAATATTACTATTACCAGGTGCTGGTTAAAGAATTGAGTGTAGACATATCTTCATCAAATACGTCTACTTACTCCCAAACTGCATTTACTCTGGAAGATTTATTTAACAATCACAAAGTTTCTCAGGGAAAGAGGTATTTGTCTTCCAACCAATCATAACGACATACCAAAAATATACTGGACTCCCAAAATGCATAAATCACCATACAAAGCTAGATTCATAGCTGATTCTAGAAGCTGCACCACCGCTTCTTTTCAACCCTATTGACGAGGGCCTTCAGGAGGTGTGCCATTTTGGGAAAGGTATTGCGCCACTATTTCTATGAACTCTGGCGTTGAATGTATGTGGATATTGAAAACTCAAATGTCTTACGGAAGAACTTGATGCTAAAGGTCATACTGTACAGACATGTATCCACATGGGATTTCTCGACTCTCTATACTACAATCCCTCATCAGGACCTTATTGGACGTCTAAGGTCATTAATAGTATCTATGTTCAAGAAAATGATCGTAGATATATTTAATGTCGGAAGCCTTAAAGCCATAAAGCATTCTTTAGTTCTACTACATACAAGAGATATCATTCATGGGATGTTTCTTTGTTTATAGAGCTGCTTGAATTTCTCATTAAAAATACCTTTGTGAAATTTGGTAACACAATATATCAGCAGCATATAGGTATTCCAATGGATACTAATTGTGCACCCCTGTTGGCTGACCTGTATCTGTTCTCTTATGAATATGACTGTATGCAGGCGCTTTCAAAAACCGATCCATTCAAAGCCCGTTCCTTCTCATTCACCAAACGCTATATAGACGATCTTCTCGCTGTGGATAATCGCTATATAAATGACGCAGTGAGGGATATATATCCACCTTCACTGGATTTGAAGAAAACTACAGATAGCCCTACAGGCACATCATATTTAGATCTATATCTCTACAAAAATGAAGCGGGCATTCTCTCTCGTCGACTTTATGACAAAAGAGATGATTACAATTTCGACATCGTAAACTATCCCTTTTCTGGACAGTAATATTCCAGTGGGACCTGCATATGGCGTATACATATCTCGCTTAGTAGCATTTGCTAGATCCTGTGTTAGATGTGATGATTTTAATCAACGTCAGAAAACATTGTTGCAGAAACTTATAAAACAGGGCTATTCCACCAAGCGACTACACTCAAAGTTTCTCAAATTTGGCGATACATATGGCATGCTGATAGCAAAATACGAACGTAGCGTGTAAGATCTATGGCGCTACGTTTCGTAACTTGTGTCTAATTCCGCTTAACCCGGGGCTAGGGGCCGTATGAACCCATGTACTTCAAGATCCTCATGGTACTCATATGAACAGCCACAAACAAAGCGTGACTGAGATACATCATTCCTTAGATGACGACCTTACAACGAATATTATGGATTAAGAATACTGATCAGCGATACGGATTTGATATTTTTGGAACATCATGATGTCTTGCCGGCATCATTGAAAACTGTTGACCGCTTCTCTCTTGCAGGAAACAAGCCTATGTTTGTGTATACTATGATTGTCTTTTTGAATTTGGTGCTAATACTGTTATATGGAATATGGAATAGGTCTTTGGATTATGGACGCGGATATTCTCTAATGGACGACGGCTGGATTATGAATGACGGACTAGACGCTTGTAATTTTTAATCTGGAAGATTTATTTAACAATCACAAAAAGTTTCTCAGGGAAAGAGGTATTTGTCTTCCAACCAATCATAACGACATACCAAAAATATACTGGACTCCCAAAATGCATAAATCACCATACAAAGCTAGATTCATAGCTGGTTCTAGAAGCTGCACCACCAAGCTTCTGTCAACCCTATTGACGAGGGCCCTTCAGGAGGTAAAAGCATTTTGGGAAAGGTATTGCGCCATTATTTCTAAGAACTCTGGCGTTGAATGTATGTGGATATTGAAAACTCAAAATGTCTTACGGAAGAGCTTGATGCTAAAGGTCACATACCGTACAGACATGTATCCACATGGGATTTCTCGACTCTCTATACTACAATCCCTCATCAGGACCGTATTGACCGTCTAAGTTCATTAATAGTGTCTGTGTTCAAGAAAACTGATCGTAGATATATTAATGTCGGAAGCCATAAAGCATTCTTTAGCTCTACTACATACAAGAGATATCATTCATGGGATGTTTCTTTGCTTATAGAGTTGCTTGAATTTCTCATTAAAAATATCTATGTGAAATTTGGCAACACAATATATCAGCAGCATATAGGTATTCCAATGGGTACTAATTGTGCACCCTGTTGGCTGACCTGTATCTGTTCTCTTATGAATATGACTATATGCAGGCGTTTTCAAAAACCGATCCATTCAAAGCCCGTTCCTTCTCATTCACTAAACGCTATATAGACGATCTTCTCGCTGTGGATAATCGCTATATAAATGACGCAGTGAAGGATATATATCCACCTTCACTGGATTTGAAGGAAACTACAGATAGCCCTACAGGCACATCTTATTTAGATCTCTATCTCTATAAAAATGAAGTGGGCATTCTCTCTCGTCGACTTTATGACAAAAGAGATGATTACAATTTCGACATCGTAAACTATCCCTTTCTGGATAGCAATATTCCAGTGGGACCTGCATATGGCGTATACATATCTCGCTTAGTAGCATTTGATAGATCCTGTGTTAGATGTGATGATTTTAATCAACGTCACAAAACATTGTTGCAGAAACTTATAAAACAGAGCTATTCCACCAAGCGCCTCCACTCAAAGTTTCTCAAATTTGGCGATACATATCGCATGCTGATAGCAAAATACGAACGTAGCGTGCAAGATCTATGGCGCTACGTTTCGTAACTTGTGTCTAATTCCGCTTAACCCGGGGCTAGGGGCCGTATGAACCCATGGACTTCAAGATCCTCATGGTACTCATATGAACAGACATAATCAAAGCGTGACTGAGATACATCATTCCTTAGATGACGACCTTACAACGAATATTATGGATTAAGAATACTGATCAGCGATACGGATTTGATATTTTTGGAACATCATGATGTCTTGCCGGCATCATTGAAAACTGTTGACCGCTTCTCTCTTGCAGGAAACAAGCCTATGTTTATGTATACTATGAATGTCTTTGAATCTGGTGCTAATACTGTTATATGGAATATGGAATAGGTCTTTGGATTATGGACGCGGATATTCTGTAATGGACGACGGCTGAATTATGAATGACGGATCTGACGCTTGTAATTTTAACCTGTGTATGCCTGGATTCTGCTGGTGGACAAGTTGTCCCCGAGGCCGGGCCCTGCACACCCAACACTCATAATGGATACAACTATAAGAAAAAATATGAAGACAGACCCGAGGAACCTTAGTGCAGGTTTCTCGGCCGAGTCTCTAATAGTTCGAAATGCTCTAAGACCTTTTTCAATCCAAATGACAGATATATTTCTGACAGCAAAGCAAGGCCACGACATCAAACCTTGTAATATTGTGCTTGATGATTGTTTAGCACCGAATTCTACATGTAATAATTTCAAAATTTTTAAGTGTGGACTTTGTGGATGTCTCACGTGTCCACTCTTTAATACTTCAGCTTCATTTAGTTCCGCGTTAACTGGTAACTTATATTCTGTTAACTCGTATCTTAGTTGTTGTACTACACACTGTATTTATTTAGTTTC